>JAAGNO010005857.1:0-56980 GCA_033439905.1 Ceryle rudis | reverse complement strand
CCGCCCGGAGCGGTCGCGCCGTCGGCGCGTAGGGAGTTAACCGCGCCCGGTGCGGCGGCCGCGGCCCGGGGCGGGGCGGTGTCCGCCCGTCGCAGGCGGGGGGCGGCTCGGCCGGCGCGCGCCGCAGCCCGTCCAGGAGCAGCGAGAGGCCCTCCTCGGTTCCCAGCGGCAGTTCCCGTCGCCCCAGGTGAGAGCCGAGTCCCGCCAGCCGCCGCCGCCCGGGAGGGATCCCCCGCAGGCCGCCGTGCCTCGGCCGCTGGGAGGGTGTCCGCAGCGCCTCCCGGCAGTCGCACCTCCGGTCGCCGGGCGGCGAAACCCCTGCGGGTCGGTAGCGGCGGAAACGAGTGTGCCGGCCGGTGGGGAAACGTGAGGGCCGGGGGGAGCGCTCATCGTGGGCTGCGGGGAGGGCCGCGTCGGTTGGGAACGTCCGAAGTGCCGAGACTGACGGGAGGTGCCCCCGAGCTCCGCCGGCGGGGCCGAGGGACTGGGCTGGTCAGCGATGTGCGTCGGAGGGAGCTGTGATCGTACAGCCTCGACAGGGAAGCCGTTGTATAAAAACCAGTTCTTCAGTGACACCAGGTTTTCCAGGGATGGATCAACACTGATCCATCTAGAGCCTGTCCATACAGATACTATTAACCGAGGTTTTTCTTTTTAAGAAAAAAAAAAAAAAGGAAAAAAAGAAAAAGAAAAGAAGAGAGCCAGTAATAATGGATTCTGCATGGTTTTAAAACGTTCCTGAACATCGGTTTCAACTGTGCCTGAGGAAGACTGCTGAAACTTTTGACATGGCTATAAAAATTGCTGTTTGTCTAGACTGTGAGAATTTTGTGTCTTTATAGTAACTGGCTGCCTGTCAGCACCCACCTGACTGCCAGAAGGGTCAGCTGTGGGAAAAAGGCTTTCTCCTTGCTCCTTCCTTCTGTTCTTGCCAGGGCAGCGCCGGTTGGGTGCTGTTGGAGAGGGTATTCTGGACCTTTAGACTGTCAGAACTTTCTTGTCAGCTTTTAGAAGTGCATCGTTATTTAGGGGATTACAGAACCAAGAATGCTGTTAAAAATTACATGGTTGCTTAATACTGTGAACAGCGGCTGAATGAATATCTTCAGTTCATTTGCAGCCATTTGTCATCTAGGTACATAATTTTGCTGTTTCTTTTTCTTATCTTCTGACTCGTTGTTATTAGGACTCACGGCACTGTAGATTTCTTGGAAAAAATTATTCATTTTTCCCATAAGGTGCATGGTGTAATAGGGGTGCCCTGTGGTAACTGACTAACTGTACCACCATAAGGATGCATAATTGATTTCTAAATGTGGCTTTTGTACTTTTGTACTCCTTGAGCATAAATTCTAATGTACATTTAGTTTGTCTAGTACATGAGAAGTTTAGGTCTATTTAATAAAGAGTAGTATTATAAATGAAGAAAACTAATTCCCCTTATAAATTTTTATGCAATTCCATTATCCGGTGGCTTTTAACAGGCAGATTTGGGGTTTAGTTCATTTGGTTCTTCAGTTCTTTCAGAATGAACAAATCATGTAATTCTGTTGCAAGATTGATTTCTTTCTGTTTCCTTGTGGTGTAATGCTGGGGTTTTTAAGTATTACAGTCCTGTCTCTGTTATAATCTATGTGCTGTCAGGCCCTTTGTAAAGGAGGGGAGAGCAAGACTTTGTCATTCAGTACTTCCTGTAAGGGCATTCCTGCAAAGTACCAACTTCAACACGTAGCCTCAGTCACTTTTGAAAAGGAAATAACTTGATAATTCTGTTGTTATCAGTGATACATTTGTCTATTTAAGTGTAAATTAGAATGCAGAAAGGAGAATGTTTTTGGTATAGGTTAGGATAATGGATTAGGAAAAAAGATATTCAGGATGGATGATAAATTAAGAGCGCTGTGACTTCTTGGAGTCATGTTTTGGTTTCGTCTTCGTCACCCTTAGGCTGGGGCAGATAGAAATGCTCTTAAGTTCAGTAGGAGGAGTCTAATGAAGAGGATGTTATGAGTACAATGCTTCCTGGACTCAAGTTTCAGGCATATGACAGAGATGAACTTCGGAGACTTTCTGGAGCTAGGAGTGAAGTGGGGCTAAAGCTAGTTCAGCAGTTACTGTCACTGTGGGAGGTATTGAAGAATGTGGATTAGTTAGCTATGACACTTGCCTCTCCGTGGCCCATGAAGCGGGTGTTGCTTATACAACAGAAGTGAAATAGTGCTGGAATGGGGATTACTTTAGTGAGGGAATAGTTTAAAGTGGTGATGCTCGGCCATAAAAAATTGGAGATGTCATTTTGCTATGGTTATGAAAGCTGTAGTGTGGCTGGGTTATTTTGAGGGTTTAATATTCATGATAGTATCACCTATACAGAAGGTTTCTCTCACTGGCTAATGATGCTGGCTTTACAGATGGGACTATTCTGATGCACTTATCTAATTTTTAAATATGATTCTAGGTATAGGCATACATGGCTCCTGGTGTCTCAAACGAGAAGAAAACTGACGATGAACAGTCTTCAAAGTAAGATTCAGAAATTAATTATCTTGCCCAAGTTTATACTTACCTTCTTCCCCAAACTCATTACACACTTATTTAGTTAAAGTTTATGATACAAATATTGATTATAACATCAAGTATCAAGTAGAAGTTGTTTTGACAAATCAAGCCTTTATCTTTTTTAACCACGCCTACACAGTGGGCGTTGCTGGCTAGACATTTTCATTTTTGATGACAGTGAATTTTTCCAAGCATAGGTGATGTTTTCATTTATTTATCTTTAATCCAGTGACTTATTGAGATGTTGAGTTTGATTGCTGCATATGGCCAGACCTACCTACTTCAAGAGTTTAAACAAATATTTCTGTTTCTCTAATCCTTCTCTTAAGCTTATTGTAGTAAAAGCATACATGCATGTTTAGTCCACAGATATTTGTGTTTTGTTTAACCCCACAGAAGTTGTAGGTGCTTTACAGCAGTGTGAGGGGAATAAATTGTCTGTTCCTTAGAGTTACAGGCCAAAGATCTTTATCAGACAAACTTTGCCTCTACTGTAAATCCATGGCATTGGTCCTATGTACACATAGAATATGCTTACTTTTATTGCCTATTTTACCCCAGGGTCCAAGTCTGCTATTAAATCTGGATGGGCAGAAAACCAGTACAAGTTAGTAACAGCCCCTTGCTGCAGGGAGGCGGTGGGTTGAAGAGTGTTGCTGGTAGGCTGTGAGATGAAAAAGGTGAACTATAGACACTGCTGAGGCAGAAAACTGCATCTAGGCCAGGCATGAGGAGAGTGGTGTTGGCACATACCACCATGAATTTCCCTCTGCTTTCAGTAGGGGCCTCGCCTTTTCCCAGTTCATTTCCTGGAGAGAAGCTTTTATTGCTGGTATTCTCATAACGAAGGAAATATTTTTTTGCTTTCCTGGGAACAAATTGTAAAGTGATTTCAAATCATATCCTATTTGTGTGTAAAAGCCATGCCAGTAAACATCAGCACAGCCAGCTGTTTCATCTGTATTAGTGAGTGACCCATTAAATATCAACAGAGAGTCCCACAGAATGAGCAGGAATCCTGGAAATTCTGCTCACATGATCTAGCAAACTCCTAGGCTGTCTGCACCTTTCTGAAGAGCCATAAACCTGCTCTTTATTTCTCCTACAGTCAAACAGGTCTCTCAGAGGGAAGAACAAAAGCAGCCAAAGCTTTTGGTTCCACCTCAGGTGAGATTTGTATGAAGAGAGGTAAATGGGGCACATGGGAGATGGAAAGGAATTACTTCTGAAGGATCGAACAGACCACCCTCTTTGTTGGGCTGCTTTTTCAGTTGTTGACGGTGGCAGTCTGGGCAGGGCCACATATGGTGGATTGGGATGATACCTCTTTGGTTGTGCAGCAGCTGCTGGATAGTGACACTGGGAAGAGAATTTTGAAAATAAGAACAGTTATTAGAATATTGGGGTTGTAACTATTTTGTTTGTTTTCTGAGGAACAATTAAGTGACCTCAGTGTGGGAATTTAAGCCACTTTAGGCTTCTTAAGGTAGCAGGGTTGACGGATAATAGCATCTACAGAAATGCACTGCCTTTCTGGAATGCATTAGAAGACAGGGTAACATAAAACATCTAATATAGTGCTAAACACCCATGTCTAGGCTTCAGAATTGTTCCTGCAAAGTCTTAGCAATTTTTGCATAAACTCCAGGCAAACTCTTGTTCGTCTCCTCTGAGAAAGCACTTTTGAATTTGCTGAGCCATGATGTGACTGCAGTGAGCCTTCATTAAGCTATTAAGTCATCTTCTTATGTCTGGAAGATATTTATTCTTTAATTTCGTCTCTTAGAAATGGCTTTGAAGTATTGGCCAGTATTTTCCTTAAGCTTGTGATTATTGACTAGTCTTTCCTACTTGTTTTGACTGAACTTAAAACTTCAAGCACAGAAGGCAGGTGCTTCATGAATCATTCCGCTTGCCTGGTTAGTCCACTGCCACGTTTTCCATGAAGGCGAATCTACGTGCTAAGTAGTTAATTTCTCCGTCCTCATTTTGTTGTTTCCTGGTTCTTCAGAAAGATTGTCTTTCAGCTGTATCACAGAAGCAACTAAAAAAGAAGTGAATTCTTTTTACCGCTTCCTCTCTTTCCCTTTTTCTTGCATTTTTGTTTTCTTCTTCCATGGTTTTCTCTTTGCTTCAGATTTCCATCTGCCTCTTTCCTCTCCTATTTCAGATCCTCTGTACTCTTGTTACCAGTGCCATAGTTTTTTGTTTTCTTCCTGGCTGGATGACACAGAGTTACAGTGAGCCAAATTGCCGGAAAAACTCTTTTTGGCCTGTCTATGAAGCCCAGATCTTCCTACCCCTCTCATGTGGCTAGGAGCATCAGTCAAAACACAGAGATCAAGTTTGTTATCCAGCTTTGCTACAGATTGTCAAATATGTAGTAAGGTGGCCTATTGAATATTCCCTGATCCTGCTCCCATTGTTCTGCTCACCATAAAGTGGTTCACAGCTTTAATATTGTTCAAGATAATGGTTGCATTGTTTCAAGTGCATCCTACCATCAGGGCTTTTCTTCAGTAATTTTATCCTGTTCGGTCAATGGAATGTTAAACAGCATGTGATTTATGATGAGATGTAAAGTGGCCATGAAATCTAGGACTTCCTTAATGTAATGTACAGGGAACTAAAATAAGGTAAATTAGTATCTTTTCAATGTATGGGTTTGTATATACTCTGTATAATAGTTTCACAATGCTGCTTTCCTGGCAGAGAGGATTGTATCCATCTCTGTAACCCTCACCTGGAGAAAATGAAAGAAGACATCCTGTACCATTTTGCTCTTGGGACTGGTACCCATGATTTTCCAGCATTGTTTGGAGATGTAAAGGTAAGACGCTTCATTGCATTCATCAGGCCTAAGCTTTTCTGCAGATGATGAAGTGCATCTGTCTTCAAAGTAAGACTGAATGTGTCAGCATACCACCAACTGAGGAACAAATGGAAAGGGATAAGATTTTGTGTGTTCTTGTCACTTTCGATATCAAGCAAAATTTGGCATAATTTTTTCTGACTGACCATTTTCATCCAGTAAAAAGGCAAATGCTGCACTCTGTATTGAGGTAGAACTCCCTTTTGGGGAGCCTTCAAGCCAGTATCTGTCTTCTACTAGTTTAAACAGGATGAAGGCATTTGAGTGCTATAGAGAAGGCTGGGAATTTTTTCCATAGTTTTTCTTCATGGCCTTTCAGAGTGATTATGAGAAGAACCACATCTGGGAATAGCTTTGTGTTAACTGAAGGCATTTGCATCCTCACGCTGATCTTTGCATATTCTTTGATATACTGAATTGTGCAATTGATTTTTGTTTTGTTGAACACTGTTTACCCCAGTTTGTATGTGTTGGAGGAAGCCCTTCACGGATGAAAGCTTTTATTGCCTACATAGCTGAAGAGCTGGGGCTTGGGAGCCCTGCTGGTGACTATCCTAACATCTGTGCGGGTACTGACCGTTATGCAATGTACAAAGTGGGACCTGTTTTGTCAGTCAGTGTAAGTACTTCACTTAATCAGGTACGGGACACAGTTTGGTCATGCTGTTCAATGTAGAAAATGCGCATGCCTATTTCTTTTAAACACTTGGAGTCAGGTTTTTAAGTTTGTTTCAGCCATGCTCAAAATAGAGCAGTCATCTAATGAAGCATTCCTTTTTAGCCCTTTCCTGTAAGTGGGCAAATCTGAGACCTTCATTTCTGTCTTGCCTCCTTTTTCCTCAGTGTACTACTGAGATGCTGCAGGAATGGCCTTACAGATTTTTTGAGCAGACATACTATTGCCTTGTCCCTGTTCTGTATCCTGAACAATGGGGAAAAAAGGTCACTTGATGCATGTGGGGTATTGGAAAACAATGGCTGCACCACGTCTGGAGCTAAGTATCTGCAGTGACATTGTCAAATGTGCCAACGTAGCTTAACAGTAGCATTCGATGGGATTTGTGCTGCCAACTCATGCAGGCATTTTCAAACTTCACACCTTTACTTTGTAGATATGATTGCATACTTCAATTGCAATTGCGTAACTCTAGTATCATTCTGTGCTCTTTCTTTTGAGTGTTAAATACCTCATTATCATGAAATAAATGGTGGACTTACATTTGCTGAATGTTGTGACTAAACCACTGTGTTTTGAAAAAAATTAGCTTAACCACTATCACTTCAGGTTGGTAAAAGAATCAGAGTGGAGTTTTTCTTGTGTTTAAAAATGTTCTGTGAAGTGCATTTGTCAGCTTTTAGGAAAGGACACTGCTTATACTCTTGAGAATGTAAATACTTTATGATTCATGATTTTTAGAAATCTTGTACTTCATTCATAGTCTACCAAAGCCAGTGGGAGTCTTTCTGTTTACCAGCAGTAGCCTTTCAGTAGGCCAATAGGTTAGGATTTTTGCGGGAGTGAGTTAGGTGACATTTGCAACAAAAAATATCAGGAAGGAGATATTGTCCAGCTCCTTCTTCCGTGTATATTTCGCATTGTCTATGTGAATGTCAATAATAATTTCTGCTTTCATTTCAGCATGGTATGGGCATTCCTTCTATTTCAATCATGCTGCATGAGCTGATCAAACTGTTGTATCATGCCAAGTGTTCCAACATAACCATTATTCGCATTGGGACTTCTGGTGGAATAGGTATTTTCCCTCTTGATTTCTTTTTTTCTTCAAACAGAAGCATCTTTGTAGGAGGGTCAAGCATCCGTCTGCAAGGGATTGATGGTTAGAGCGGTCTTGCACAAGAGATGAAACATTTTTCTTCCATAATTTTGAAAGAAGAGGCAGTATCTGCCTCTGGATAGAGAAAAACACCTTAGAGATCTAACAACACGAAGGGAAGGACATTAGTGTCTTGTATGAAATGTATGAGATAAGAAAGAACATATAGTGTAAAAGGAAAAATGTTCTTTCAGAAATTATTTGTAATAATAAACTGAAACAGACAGGCATGCGCAAAAAGATTCTTCTGGTGAATTCAGGAGCAAATCTGTCACCTTTAAAAGAAAGCAGGATTGGGTGAAGATGTATGTTTTATGGATGTGGAAACAAAGCATTAACTACATTGTGAAGTTAAATTTGTTTCTTTTTTACTGCAGGTCTGGAGCCAGGCTCGGTGGTTATTACAAGGCAGTCTGTAGATGCCACCTTTCAACCTCAGTTTGAACAGGTTATTCTGGGAAAGACTGTGATTCGCAGTACAAACCTAGATGAACAGCTTGCTAAGGAACTGATGCAGTGCGGTAAAGAAATCAATCAATTCAATACTGTCATTGGAAACACTATGTGCACTTTGGATTTCTATGAAGGTAAGGCTGGCGACAGAGAAGTGTATTGGTTAGCAGCAACAGATAAATATTTTAATGTTGAGGTTCCAGTTCACTGAACAGAACACATTCCCTACTTTGAGTTGTCTGGTCAACCAGGTGACAAAGGGTGCATTGCAGAGGGGAGCACATGGTCCTCTTCATAGCGGTCAAGCTTGGTCAGAAGCAGACACTGTCAGTCAGTGTATCTCCTCAGACACCAATCACAGGCACAAGCTGTCAGGAATATTTTAAACTCCTATAGCAAAACCTGAGAACAGGCTCAAGGGCATGAATTTAGGACTCCATCTGCTGAAAACAAAAAGATAATGTAGTAAAACACTGTGTAATTTAACTTCACTGTATGTTACCTGCTGCTGTTTATCTGTAGATGTTAGTCTTGGATAATTTGAATAAACTAATTGTCTCAAAAATGGTAATAGTTAGCTTAAGAGACTCTTCATCTCTTACTGTAGAGAGTCTGTCAGTAATAAAATGTTAATCCTTTTTAAGGTAGCATCAGGAAGGCATTTTCAAGCCTGGCAGTTTTTCTAGACAATAATTAAACACAGAAAAAATACAGCACTTCCATACAGCTTCAAGTTTGTTGCTGAATTTTGACACATGACCCACAAGTGAGAAGCTGCTACTTACATTTTCTCATTTATGAATTTGAGAATTTAAGCTGGAGAAGACCAATTAAATTTGACCTCATTAATGTCTATAAATATGTAAAGGGCGAGTGTCGGGAGGATGGAACCAGGCTCTTCTCAGTGACATCCAGTGATAGCACAAGGGGTAATGGGTACAAGGTGGAGCATAGGAGGTTTCAGGTAAACATAAGGAAAAACTTTTTAGTGGTGAGGGTGACAGAGCACTGGAACAGGCTGCCTAGAGAGATTGTAGAGTCTCCTTCTCTGGAGACATTCAAAACCCGCCTGGACATGTTCCTTTGTGACCTGATCTAAGTGACCCTGCTCTGGCAGGGGGGTTGGATTAGATGATCTTTCGAGGTCTCTTCCAACCCCTAATGTTCTGTGATTATGTAATTACTGTGATTCACAATAGAAAAAATGGAAGTAATATGTAGAAGATCTAGCAATAGCTAAAAATCACTTTGTGCTATTTGTCTTGGTGCATGAACATTAAGAGTAGTAGTAAAAGCTGGACACTGTATAGAGGAAACTGCAATAACTGGGCATTTTAGAAACAGGATTTGTTTTGTGGCTTCATGACTGAAAATTTCTGCAAAATGACTTTACAGGACAGGGCAGGTTGGATGGTGCAATCTGCTTATACAGTGAAGAAGAGAAACTGCAATATTTGAAGGAAGCTTATGATTCTGGTGTCAGAAACATAGAGATGGAGTCTTCTGTATTTGCTGCAATGTGTAATCTCAGTGGTGTCAAAGGTAAACTAACTTAAAGTCACTTTATTCAAGATGTAGGAAGCTTTATGTATTATAGGGAGTTTCTGGTAAAACCTGTGAATGAGGTGTTAACAAATCAGAACTAGGTTTTTTTATATGCAGAAGGTTATAGTTCTGCTGCTGTGAGTGCTTGATTTGTGTCATAATGTATTCAAAATGTATGCAAACTTTGTTACATAGTACTTAAAACAGTTTAGTCTGTCATTTTCTACTCCAGCCTGTGGCAAGCACACAAATCATTAAAGTACCTAATTATGCTATAGCATTAATTTGTTTTCTTCAGTTAGTTTTTGAAGTTTACAGGAAGCAAGTGGCTAATTTAGTCAACTGGATGATTCTCACACACATGAAACTGTAAACTTTCTGTGCTTCCATATTAAATTGAAAACACGTATTTTGTGTAGACTTTACTCTTAAACAGCTTTAATTTTTAAGTGGCTTTAATTCTTAAACAGTTAAAGATTTTTAGTAGCATCATGAATAAACTATTCCCAATAATAAAATGATTTTTTTTATACATACTAACTAATTTTCAGTAAAGATTAGGTGGAAAAAAAAGGCAATTACAAATAATGTAATATGGCACCTTTCTTCTTACCATGGTAACTATAGTCTCTCGCTTTCCTCATCAAGGAACTTGCCAGTTTAAAACACCGATGCTTCTTGAACTTCCTTTAACTGAAGGAGTATGAAATTAAGAAAAATAAGCACAAAGACCAACAGTTAACATCAAACACCCTCAGTTCTTACTGACTTGAGAGTGGTTAAAAACCCTACCCATGCTGTCACTGGGCCTGATCTCTTTGGCTGTCTCTGCCTTGTAGGTCTGTAATGTGAATTAGTGCTGGTGCCCTGCAAATTGTCACAGGTACAGGAGAGCGATGGTAGAGCTCAGCTTGAGTCAAAGGAGGCTTTGGGGTAAAAGTGAGAGGTAACTTTGCAGCTCTGATTACCAAAAGGCAGCAGATATGCCCAAGATGATCTATGAGATTCTTGTGTCTTTGCCATACTCCCCATCCACAAATGTCAAAGCAACTCATCTGCTGGTTCCTGAGGGATGGGATTTTGGAACAGAGATTTAAGGTGGGGATAGGGTAGCTAGCAGAGGGCTGTCTGTTAGAACAGCACATCGTTTTCTATCAGTCAAGTCCTGGGTAGTTGTGAAATATAATTCCCACCCAGAAAAACATAAGAATCATGATATAACAGTAAGTATCTACAGATACTGAGAGCTTTTGTTTCATTAATGTAGCAATCACTTGTCTCAAACTATTTGTAACTTTTTTTTATACCATCCACAGCATGCTAGTCCCTTAGTACCTTGTAGTACTGTGCACTGTTTTCTTGGGTTTGTTTCTCTCATATTTCTAGTCTTCTAGCTGTTTGTTCAAATATTTATGCTTTTGAACTGTGGAAGTGCCAGAATGTCATTCCTAACTAATGCTGTCTTTTCATTTCTAGCTGCTGTAGTGTGTGTCACTCTTCTGAATCGTCTTGAAGGGGATCAGATTAGTAGCTCACATGACGTACTTGTGGAGTATCAACAGAGGCCGCAGAAATTAGTGGGATATTTCATTAAGAAAAGCCTTGGGAAAGTGTGAAATACCCACCTTTGTTGTATAGAGGCAGAAGGCACTTGCACAGCTGAAGTCACGGTCATGACTCCTGTGCGTTAAAGGTCTTTTGCCTCAGAATACCTTACAGCATTTTGTGTGTCTGTGGATGTTAAACATTTATGTCACTGTGCTTTGGGAACTGAATGTGCTGAATGGAGTTCAGTTAAGTTTTGCTTTGTTATGCATTGCTGAATATAAGATTTACTTTCCTGTGAATTGGAAAGTGGATCTGTTGTGAAGGACAAGATAGCTATTATATATGAAAAAAAAGCTTTATTTATCCTGTCTGTAAAAGAAATAAAATAGGAAGAAAATAAAACTTTATTGCCAAGTACTTGCAAACCACAAAGTTAAAATTAATTTAAGAACATTAATCCCTTTCTCATTGTTACAAAAAAAGTATATAAATTATAATTGTCTTTGTTGCTTCACTTGTAAAGAAAACTTAAAGTGAAGGCAGTTTATTTTTTGCAAACTTTGACAAATAAGCAATACTATTTTCATATATTAAAATTTTATGGAATTGCAAAGTGTGAGACTGAATTTTCTAAGCATTAGAAACTTGACACCAAGTTGTTGAATATCTGTACTTCCTAAATATTGATCCACGGTTGTTCATATCCCATTTTAACTGAATGATTGGATCAATACTCAGGAAACATTTATTCCTCAAGTAATTTTGCATTGAAGAACTTGAAATCTTTTGCTGAATCAAGGATTCTGCTTACTGAAGAGGAAACAAAGGTGTTCAGAATATGCACAGCATGTTCAGAGAACTCCATGATGGTAGTTTATTTTTCTTACCTTTTTTTAAAAAAAAAAAATTGCTTTTCATCTCTGTGTCTTCGGGATGTAACACTCACTGTTGTATGGTTTCCAGTTCTGAAGAATTGACTGTACATGCTGTCAAAATAATTTCTGCCGTTTTTCATTACCCTTGGCTTTGTGTTAGTTTCTTTCTTAAATAATACTAATTGTTGCTTTGCTGCTGTGGTTAGTATATAATTATGTGGTCAACTAAAGAAAAATGCATTTACCTTTTTTCCTACTGCAGTGGAAAAAGGTAGAAGTGTCTGAATAAGTTCTCAAATCAGCTGTTACTGCTCCAGCTGAATGAGATTTTCTTTTCAAGGTTTGTAGCCTACAACACTTAACAAGTGTTAAGAGTTAGTTAGACTTAAGAGGGAGTGATGTAGTAATAGGCATGTTTTCACCAAGGTGTGGCAGAAACTGGAAGCAATGTGACGAGCATTAAAAAAAGGGAAAGGGTGACTCTTGTGAATGGGAAACTGCCAATGAAGATTAATGTGCTTAAATTTGACGAATTTTCAACTGGGAAACATAGTGGAAAAGATAAAAATTGTTGTTTGTTTAAAGAACATGGCTTAATTTAGTCTTCCTTTAACTTTAAAACCACATTTTCAGCATTTTGGGATATACAGTGAGTGTGTTTTCAGAAAAAGCCTTTTTTTCCTCCAACTTAAGGGAGGGAGTCATGTGGGGGTGGCTCCACATTTGTGGGAACTGTTCCTTTCTTATTTAATAAATAATAATAAATTTTAAAAAATTAAAGTCTATGCTTAGCTTTGCTTAGTGCTTACCCGGGCATTGCACGAAGCCCTGTGAGTTTCCCCTAGGAAACATAGAGCAAACACATCCTTGCTCTGCAGCCTCCTGTTCCCAGAACAGGAGCAAGGAGATTAAAAGGAGATCACTGAAGAAGCAATGTGCTTCACTCTGAAGAAAAGCTTATACTGAGTTGGCTGGTGTGGGTTTGGAGAAGACAGTTTGCTGTTGTAAAAGAAATACTTATGAATTACCTAAAGAGGAGAAAAAATACTCCAGTGAGAAAAAATACTTTACTCAGGAAACACATAATGTGGCTGTGTGAGGTTTTGGGGCAGCATGTTATTGCAGTTACCCTGGAGGTATAAATCTGACATGGTTTGATTTGTCTTTTCAAAGGAAGGACAGCAAGGATTTGGAAACTGGTTAAAAAGTTCATTAATTGAAACTACAAAGCTGTTTTATTAACAGTCATATAAAGTAGGCACTTCTATTTTGACAGGTAATATGAAACTTTTATGTACTACATGCCAAAATATAACCAGCAGTGTGGTCTGGCCCATTTAGAGCTAAGGTTCAGCATTCATGGAGTGATGCAACTATTCCAGTAAATTAATAGACAAGACCCTAGGAGAAACCCCTGGAACACTTTAACCATTCGCTTTTTGCCAGTATCTCCTTTCTGCTTGCTGTTGTTCCTTAGGATGTTGTACTATTCTTTTTTTCTAAGATATTTTCTTCTGTGTTTCCCTAACAGAACGAGTAAAAGAATGTATGGCAAGTTAAAATTAGAATTCAAAGGAGACCCGGTATCCTCCTATTTCTACTGATCAGCATCCTGTAATGCTGTATTCCAAATGCAAGAGGGTGCTCTATAGACACATCTTACAGGCAATAAAATACTTTTCTTAGCTTCAGAGGAAACTTGCCAGAATGTCACCCTGATAAGAACAATTGTATTTTCCCTGGTGACTGCAACTGGACAGAGAGATAAAGAAATGAGTCAGCTGTGTGCATCCGGCAGTGAAGTTACCTTCCTGTAGGCTTTACAAAGGGGTCCATAAAGAATTATAAAACATTTAACAGGCTTTTATATGCAAATAAATTCTTTAATATTAGTGATATGTTTTTTCTGTAGAACAAGAAAAAGGATTTAAAGTGGTGATATTTTTAAAAGCATGTATGTTTGGTTTACATACGTATTTGGTATTACATAATGCAGTGTGCTCTGGTAAAAAATCTGCAAACCCTGGAAACCTCACTTTTAAATCAAAGATCTGCTTTTGTTCTCTGTGTCACCCTGTACCTAGCAATACACTACAGGTCCAGTTTACTCCAGAGATCAGAAGGGATAAAAGCAAAGAAGGGAGATACAAGATACAAATAAGAGTGGAAGTGTGAAGGGAGAAAACAGTGGTTTCTACCAGTGGTTGTTCTGTGATTCATGGTATTCTTCTGGCCTGTTCCAAACTTTTTGTTAAAGAAATAGTTGAGACTATAAGGAAGATAGGCTAGGTTGCATTTGTTTCTCATTTGCAAGAGACTGAGAATATGTGGTAATTTGATGAGTGACTTGAAGGAGCAAACTTTTTTTGGCATCTTGATATACTTCAGAGAAGGATCTTCAATGGAGTGTATGAGAAATCCTGAAAAGGAACATTTTGGAATGACCTGTTGCCAGAATTGCTTAGAGTATAAATGTTTTTAGCTGTCCTTCAAAAAACAAGCAACACAACTTAGTCATTTCAGTATTTCTTGAAAATAAACACATGTAATATGCAGTATATTCTTTTAACATTTTTTAACTAAGGCCTTGCAAAGGGTTTTTAGTGCAGTATGTAACAGAACTGGATTTTCTTCCCAAGTCTGCATCTCAGTATATTCCTAAATAAAATGTTTATACAGTGGAATCGGAGCTCTCAATATCTATTGACAGCATGAAAGAAACTAAAGCACAAATGTTTTTAGATGTGCCCATCAGCAGTTGGTTATGTTCTGAATGGAGCACTCAGAACTGGAGCAGTAAGCTGAGCTTTGGGCATTGGATCTGTGTGCAACAACCAAATACAAAGAAGCACAGTAGTGTGATCTGATGGCACTGTTACGGTTTGCTACAAGATGTTGGGGTTTGCTTTCCCTGAAAGTTTCTCATTTTTTAGGTTAGAGTAACTTAAATACATGCTTTCTCTTCCTAAAATAATTACTATTTAACATTCAGATTATGAATTAAATTACAGTTGAAAGTCTAAGGAGAAAGGAGGTCACCGAACAGAGCAACATTAGATCTGAAATTATGCTACAACAATAGAAGAAAGAGTAATGCTGACAGGGGCAATGCTTTTGCTCAGGCTACAAGTAATTTGCAGCAGCAGGAAAAGACAGGCAGAGCTGGCTTTAAACAACACAGAAACCTGATTCCAGATGCTTCTTGTCAGCACTAAGCTTGTAGCTGTGAGAAAATTTTTGGTTTACTCTGTCTGTTGTAGCACAAGAATAAAATTCCTAGAGCTGCCCACAAGCTTAAACAAAGCATTGGCCTGCTTGTGAGAGTCAGTCTGGTTTGTTTGTTTAATGTGTAGCTCCATTTTAATCGACCCTGTTATTTGACCTTGCCCACAAATAACATTTTTCATTATATCCTAACTTTGCACACAGGAAGCGTCTCCCGGGAAAGATGCTACTCCTTGATGTCATCCTGCAGGCACTTTGTCTGTAAAACAGGTCTGTGCCATGTAAATATTTACAAGTAGTACTCCTAATAATGTTAAAAGGGAAGCCTTGTGATCACACTTTAAACCTTGTGAAAGAAATTGTGGGTGGTGGTAGGAAAATATGCTAGTTTTCCAGATTGCCAGCCATATTCTCTCACAATTTGACTGCATTCCTGTTTACCAATAAGTATTTTTGGCTCCTGGGCTTTAACCTATTTAACATATAAAACTATGTTTCTTTGTGCTTGCCAACATACTGTATTTAGCCTATATTAGAACTGTAGGCTAGACCTGGCTTGTTGATGGTATCATACTATAAAGCAGTCAAGTTTTAAAACCAGAGACAGATGCTGGCAGATGGTTCTCTGCCTTTTCTGCATCAGTGGGTTTGGGTATCTTGCATATTCTAAGAGTAAACTCTTAAGACAAAGCCTGTAACAGGAAAGCAGAAGCAAAAAAAGGCAGGTCATTATCTTGTCCTAACTTGGAGTGTCAATTCTGAGCATATTGCTTTTTTTCATTCCAGAGTGAATGAGTGAAAAACATAATGAAATATATGACCTTCTAATTTGCCCTGTAATAGTCAAGATGTTGCTGTTGACTAGCCACCCTGCTAAGGAGCACTAAAAGCATGTAGTTTATTTAGCCTACCAGCAACTGTGCTGCGTTTGAACCTAAGCTCTTTGTACATAGGACTGCTAAACAAAGTTGCTGTTTAAGGCTGGTACGTGCACAGGATGCTGTGGACATGGTGCTGACGAAACCTAGATCACTCATAATAGCTTCCAGGATGGCTGCAATGTAGCTGATGCATCTTTCCAAAATTATTCAGAACTGATTTGCCTTTCCTGCCCCTGTGCTTAATTTTTAATATTATTCTCTCTTTTGTGCCAAGGGTTTGTTGCGGTGGGGGTGATGGTTTGTTTTCATATTTCTTAGATTTTTATAACATTGCAAATCATACAAACAAGCTCATACATCCCATTTCTTATAAAATTACCTTTAGAAGTAATTTCCCAGAATGCCACTGCAGGAATTTTTCCTGGTTCAGTGTTTACGATGTATCTTTTACTTTCATAAATTTTATTCTAGAAAAAATGAGTCTACTACTGGAGAACACACCATACTAGTCAAGAATTAACTTCTTTAGGAAAGGACAATAAGGTATGAGGGCAAATGAAGTTAACAGAACTCACTGGTGAAAGATGTTTGTCTATTGGGTGTCATATATAGTAAAATGAGGAGTCAGTCGTTCATTAGTATGGAATACTAATTGCATACAAAAATAGTTGTTTCCTGTATCCATGAAAAGCTGTTTAGTATTAAAAAAGAGAATGCAGCATTTATGAGTATGTAATTATATAGAGCATAATAAATTATGCACATCATACACTTAGATGAGCAGAGATTTTGCAGAATTATGTGTTCAAAATAATTTGGCAAATGGTTCCTGTGAGCTGTTATAAATTAGCTACTAGTCAGGAACTGTTTTCTCTATCATCCGCTTTGATAAATAACTATTTGTAATGTGTTGTGCTAACTGATTAGTTTACCATTTCCTACAAATCACAGACTATAGATTCTGCTCCCCAGGTTTCCAAAATGGCTGTGTGAACCCATATACCTATTCACAGTATTAAATTATTGACAAATCTTTGTTTAAAAATACATCTACTGTGCACAGAATTTTCATCTTGGCTACCTCAGAATTTCTCCTTTGTTCCTGGTGAGAAAAATTACTGTACATAATCTGAAATAGCAGGGATTTTAGTGTTGTTTGACTAAAAGAAGAAAACATCCCTTATGCAAGTGGCAGCCAGCTGTGAAGTGGAGGACCTCGGTGAGGTATGTTCTTCCTTTAGGGTTATTTGCCCAGCTACGCTCTGCCACCATTGGGCACGCCATGAGGAGAGCCCCAGAGCTGGGGGTGGGAACTGTGGGAGACGTGAGACCTGGGGGACATGTCTCTGCTGGACAGCACCAGGACTGCTTTTCAGCACTGGAGGAAGCAGAAAGGTGGTAATGTCCTTGATGACTGCTGGAGGTGTGCACTTTGCCAGTACCGTGATGGAGGAGTAGAGTGGGAAACAACAGTTAGTGCTCAATAGACCCACCATCATACATAATTAATCCTGCCTCAGAGGTCTAAACATGTTTAACATCATTTAGGTAAACACTGAGCTATTTAGTTATTTAGTACATCCTGAGGACCTTCACATTTCTATTTGAAGCTAAATGATTACTATAGTAATTTTTCAGTCTCAGAACAGAGAAAATAAAAGGAAATCCCACTACAAGTGAGGAATAGAGGCACTCAGCTAGTCATATTCTGCAATGACTGCATCTGTGATTTCTGCTTTGCTGGAAGGCAATTTTTACCAGTATGTAAAAATTTATAAACTCATGCCACCTATACAAAAATGTGCACCATTTTGAATACAAAGATATTAACCTATTCATTGGCCATTTTAACATGAAGTGAAGTAACTAAGTTCTAAAATATGCTCTGGAGGGCCAAAAACTGCTGCTAGGTGACAAAAATCTGAAGCTTTGGAAAGGGAAGCTCAGACACTGGACACTGAATCTCATCCCATTGAAACCGGTAGAGCTCAGTGGACCTACAGATGTGCAGTTGCTCATTGCAGAAGTATCAGATTTATTAATTTTTTAGATTGGTGCCTTAGTTCATTGTAGTGGAAGTCTGATTCCTTATTGTATATAATATTTCTTTTATATCCAAAAAGTTTTTAGATTTATTTTTTTTTACTTTTAATTTGGAGAAATTGCTGTGAATGTTCAGGTGTCTCTTTCATTCAAGGGTAACACATTTTGCAGAAAGTGTAATGATGCAACTTGCTCAGCAATAATGAGAAATTAAGAATGTTTAAGGGATCACACTGTCCTAATGTGTGTGCATGTGTGATCCATGATTCAGATTTTAGATGGTTTGAATCACCTTCTCTAATGGCTGCGTCATGTGTCTCTGTTGACCATAGAGAGAGCTTTTTGGGGGTGAGATTCTATCTTAGATGACTAATTTGGGTAGAACAAAATATACAGAGTTTACTCCTGTTTTCAAGGTGAATTCCCAATCAATAGGGCAGTCATCCTCACCACCTAGCACAGCTCTGCACTGCCAGACACCTGCTGTGACTCCAGGTTTCCCTGCTGCCACAGCTACGTGCAGGATCCCCTCCTGCAGATCCCCCTGCACAGCTCCAGGAATTGCCCTCCCTCCTCTTTACTGAAGAAAATGCTGGAAGACTGATTTTTATCCTGGGAGGCAATTGGCAAATAATTAACACAGCTTTCAGAGTCATCAGAATATTCCACCTTTACATAGGTAATGTGTATGGAAAAAGGAGGATGAAATGTCTAACGCACCCCTTTTATAGGATAAAAGTAATTTTATGATGCAATAGGATCACCACAGTGCTATATGTGCACTTAAAAGTGTGTTTTCGAAGTACACAGACATTTACAGAGCTACATGATTAAACATGTACTTATTTTTCCTACTGTTCTTTTTTTTTTTCCCAAAAAATCTAAGCATAAGCATACAAAATGACATTAACAGTACAGTGACACAGTCACCAAACTCCGTAATGAGATGTGCATGTATTACATTGTTTTCTTTTCATGTTGTTTGCATTCGTTTTTATTCCAGAGAAGTAGAAACAAGTGCAGAATACATACTGGGGAGTAAAGCACCCTGAAGGCATTTATACAAACCCATCCCCTTATTGTTCATTGCACTGAGAAGCAAATGGAAAGTTGAGATTCCTCAGCGAATGCAAAACAAGAGGCAGAAACATAATCTCATCTTTTCTCAGCACGCAGGCAAATCTCTTGTACCATTCTCTAGTGCTGGAATTAATCAGCTTCTGAATAGTACGTTCAGACTGCTTGGTGAGATGATTCTGATTTAGAAAGTCCTTAAGAAACCATTCTGCAAGTGGATGAAGGAGAGAAAAGACGATATGGGGCATGCTGTACACCAGTTCAAAACTCTGGTTTGGAAGAATTGGCTCTGCCGTGTGAGGCAACCGGTGAGTTTTTGGAAAAGCTGAAAAAAATTACTACTTCATATCTTTTAATATCTGTTGGAAAGAGTGTATCGATTGATTTTCCCTTTTCACTGCAGATTGTTAAAGATAGGCTGCCTGCAAGTGGTTTTTGTTTTGCCGTCTCCTAATTGTTGAAAACACAGGTGGAGATTGTGTTGTAATTCTAAAATGACCGAATACAGCAATCCTCCCCAATTTGCAAATGAGATAGGAAACCTCATGAACATTTTAAAGAGCCACAGCTTATATTTTAATTATCATTAGGTATTACCGGTGCTTGTAGGAGTGGCAAGGGTAAAAATCAATTTTCTTCAAATTGCAGGTACTTGATGGTAATGTAAGAAAGCTTTGCACAGTTGTGATCAAAATCTAGATATGGAGAATGCAGGGATTGTCTATTACAATTGTATATACTTCTAAATTTCCTTTCTTATCCCCTCTACAAAGCCTAACTTAACCATTCAAATTCCAATGCAAAAGAATGTTAGCTACTTCAACAGCAGTCAATATTAAAATAATACTCATATATGAGATGAAAAGTCATTGTTCGCTTTGACTGTGATTGACACGATTTTTTAATTTAATATAGAAAGAAGTGAATTTTCTCAAGTGGGTAACATTTTTTGTGGAAAAAAATGTCACTTCAATTAATATTTCTCATTGATTTCCCTTGCCTGCGATGATCTGGGGATTTACAGCAAGGCATGTTGGCTGCTTTGGATAGGTTTGCCTATAGACATACAGCTTTTCAGAAATATTTCACTTAAATAAAATCATGATTCAGAGAGAGAATTTCTTCTACAAATGATTTCAAGTGATGTTTTTTAATGTGAAAGACATTTTGGGGGGAGGGACACTGTTGGTTATATTCTTCTCTATTCCCAAACACTTCTGCATGCTCCCTGTTCCTTGTACTTCAATTGGTGTGCATTACATGGCTTCTCAATGTCTCCTGTTCTCCTCCATGCTGATCTCTTTCACTTCTTGCTATGTCTAGTTTTCCCCTCATATATGTTTGAAGGACAAAATCTTCATTCATGTAAGTTTTAAGTTTGTCTAGTTGGTAGCTATCCTGAATAGAGAGCTCACTAAGATGCAGACTTCCCCAAACTAAGAATTACAGTGAATGACCCAAAGCAAACTTAATTCTGCCTGTCCAGAGACAGGAGCTGCCCTGGAGAATGTGAAAAACCTCCTCATTGTGTGAACACTGAGCCATGAAGGCTCTCCACCTGCAGTTACACAAGGAGAAATCCAGGTGGATCACCCCCCTGTGCAAAAGGCAGGTCAGACCCTTGTGAATCTGAATAGAAAGGCATCTCCTGAAAGATCTGATGTGTTTCAGCTCTGTATTATATTGTGTGGATCTATCTGTAGAAGGCAATTGTCTTCTCGTGGTTAGTTATTGGCAGTTAGGGCTAGAAGCCAAGTATGGTCTGTTGAACTAATGATGTGTCAGGGGTGTCATGAGGCATTAGTTGTTATTACATATTGAAGGGTGAAGGGCCTGTGAAAGACTTGAGTGTTCTGTAAAGAGCAGGTGTTTTGAGTGAAATTCAGACAGGTGTCAGCACCTCTTATTAACATGTCTCAAAGGCAGCACAGGATAACATGTACATCTGGACATTAGTTGGAGTTTGAAATCTCAGTTGTGTAGAAGATACTTTCTCATTTCTGGTTCATTTTTTTTTTCTCAGAAGTTTTTGCTTCTGAGCTACAGCTTCTGGAAGGTCAGGAGATACATACTAACAAGCAACTGTATTAGTTAAGCTTTCTATCACTGAATTAATTATTTTATATAGCATTTATTTCCATGCAGATTTGTAGCTAGGTAAAGGATGAAATATGGTTCCCATTGTCCAGCCCACTTGCCTTGACAGAGTACTGAAGGGAAGGCCCTGACTGACAAGGACCTTACTGGCCTGGCATCTCTTTTGGCTCCCTGCCCTTTAGAGAGCAGCTGGCTGGTGCTGTACTCTGACTGCCAGCTTAGGTTGCTGTGAGCACCAGGAAGCCCAGCCTGTGGTTATCCAGGGCCTCCCACCTTTAAAACCCCCTGAGCTCTGGTCTCGCACAGTCCTGAGCCCCTGTCTGAGCTTCTTGTGGGACCTTCCCACTTTCCCCCAGCACTGGCCCCAGGGTTTGGTGGTATGTGTCTCCTTGACCCTTTCCAGCCTCTCATGGACAATCTGATGACACATCCCTCAAGTCCTTTTCCTCATCTGCTGTACCTGGCTTCACTGCACTCCCAACCAGCCCAAGGGCATCCCTCCACAGTGGGATGAGGATGAACATGGCAGGGAGGGGAAGCTGCTGATAGGGCTGTGGGTGTCCTGATAAGCCTTAATGGCCCTGCCCAGCCTCACCTGGGTTTTCACCTGGGCTCAGGGCTCATCTAGAAATGGGGCTTCTGGACCCTCAGCTCTTGCCTAAAGGAAGTTGAAGGAGCATTATTCTTCAGCTCAGCTCCTGTGCTTAGCCACTGTCTTTCTGGCTTGACTGTGATCCTGGCCTGTAGATCCGGACTCCTAGTTGAAGCTGGCTGTGATGGCTGGACCTGCCCTGCTTCCCTGATGGGGTCCTGTGAGATGGGTCCCTAGCTGGTGAGGCCCCTGCCCTGCTGAGAGGTGCTACTATGCATGGCTCCTCCAGCCTTGGGAAGCAGCCAATCCTTGCTGCTCCCTAAAAATTGGAAAACACTAGCACCCCTGCAGCCCTTCTCCACCCCCTCTTGTGTTTCTTTTTTGTTTGTTTGTTTGCTTTTTTGTTTGGTTTTTTTTGTTTGTTTTTGGTTTTTTTTGGTTTTTTGTTGGCTCCTATTGGGTTTGGAGTGTGTCCAGTTTAGATAAGTGGCAATTTCCCTACATTTCAGGAAGCCTTTGGTTCCTTGACTTGAGTTCAACTGAGCAAGTTTTTTTCCCCCAGGGAAGGCTTTACCATTGGATTTTGTTCTTAAGCATTATTTTACTTTTCTCAGGTATTTTTCTAACATACCCATGTTTAGAAATCACTTCTCCAGTGGGATTTGATTCAGCTCTGACAGTTTAGAAATATGATTCTGATAAGCTAATAGCCTCTAATGGAAGATCTTTAGTGTGGTTTTCTGTCATTTCTATTATGTTTCTTTTACTGAATCTGGTATTAACACTTTGCTAGCACTTTTATCTGTGAGTCTAGAACTCTTTTGAAAGTTGGTTGAATGACATTTTTTTTATTTGAAAATTGAGGGTTTTTTTTGTTTGTTTGTTTTTGTTTTTTTACCTCCATGCAATCCATTTAGGGGGGTTGCATCCTCTCTGCAGAGGCACAAGCACAAACCGTGTACGTGCAGCTTGCTCAGAGGAGACCTGCTCAAAATCTGTAAGTTGGGCAGTGCACCAGCTTGGATGCCTTTGCATTGTGGCACTGGAAATGGGAAGGCAGAGAAGCAAGAAACATGGCAGTAGGCAGCCTCAGGCCCATTAGCTTGGTCTCCCAACACCCAGCTGCTGGAGGTGCTGAAGGCAGCTTTTGGAGAGAGGCAATTGCAGGTGAAAGAAAGGGTGTAATGGCTGCAGTTGGGGAGCCAGGGAAGGACGAGGAGGTGCCCTGCTGGGCAAGGTTCAGCGCAGCAGGCTTCAGGGGAGCATGAGGAGTTGCAGCAATGTACACAATTTTGCTGGCTTCTTAGAAGGCTCAGGTATGGGAAAACTGGATGTCACTCTCATCACGTTGTCAAAGTTACTGTGTTGACCAGAGGGGAAATGTGAAGTGAAAAGTATTTTTGTACTCTGAAAGCAGTGTATTTGGCAAAGTGAGAAGGATTTTAAATAGAAGTCTTTATTACTAATTTGCTTTTAATCATCTTGTTTTCCCTTAGTTGTAGCAGGGATATTTAACTTTTAATTAAGAGACATATGAATTTTAATAATTTGTTCCCACATCCTGTTTTCTATAGTACTGATGATGTCTTGATTTCCCTTTTCAGATCCTGTCTCTCACTGAAATACTCTGGCCATGTGTACTTTTCTTGATTCTGGCTGCAGTCCGCTTCCAGGAGCCCCCCAAATACAAGGAAAACTGTATGTTTTGCTTCACCTGTGTTCTCTTTTGGTTGCCTCTGCCTGTAGAAGCATTTAAAAAATATTATAGATATCCTAAAAGGGGGACTTAAATATAGTGGAGTTAATGGAGAGAATCCTACAGTGAGATTTGGTCTTGTCCAGCTGTGGAAGTGAACAAGTCATATTTAGTCAGGAAAAAAAAATAAAATCAAAGTTTATGGTCTGATTGTCAGACCAGTTTTAGACATTTACTTTGAAGTAAGGTGGATTACTTGGGTTTTAATTGTACTTATTTCTTTTTATTGACTAATGGAGTTCAGATGACTGACTCAGAGGTAGATAATTACACAGTAGGTATTAACAATTAAGCAAGAAGAATCTTACCCCTACGCACTTCCTGAGATTTAGAATGAACATTTTGTAAAGAATAAATTCTTCCATTTCTCTCCACACTTCAAAACTCATTATGACTACCTCCACCTTATAAAGTTCTTTTTTTGCTTTTGTCCTGTCAAATGTTAACTTAATTCAAAAAAGAATGACTTGTGGCGTTATAGTCTAATCAGTTTATTCTTCTATTATTCACAGATATTAATAGGCTGTGAATAAACCAGCTTTGGCTACATTAGAAACTAATTTGGTAAACTAATTATAGATCTGTAGAGTGAAACACCTGGAGAGAATCTAGGCTGCACTATATACATTTACTATAGACTAGCTCTAGTCTGGGCACATGGATGCAATGCAGGTAACGATTTGAGTATGTTAAGTGTGCTCTTGGGCTACATCTTCTGCTTTGTTTTAGCAGAAAGGGATCCAGTGTACATGCTCAGAGAGCTTTCTAAATGTCAAGTGTGCCAAGTAAAAATAACTCCTCTATAAATGGCACCAGTCATTCACAACTCAAAATTCATTATTTTATATGTTGGGTACAGTTCCTGAGTAACAGAGGATGTTTTGGCTAACAGTGCAATTGCTAATGGTACATGTCTTAAAAATATTGACACCTGAATTTAAATAAAATTAGGATTTTTAAGTATCATGTACATGTAGTAAATTCACCACTTCTTCATCTTTCAATTCTGAATATTCAGTAACAGTGCTAGCCCAAATTCTAGCTTTCTTATCACCCTTCTCATTTAATTCCCATAATTTGATGTAATGGTTGCCAAAAGAAGGTTACCCAGAGGAAGAGGGGAATCACCTTTCAAGTATTATTTTTAACTGTTTTAAACAGAGAGAACTGAAGTTAAATTGGAACCCTATAGCACTTCCTTGTATTTCAAAATAAGCAAAAAGTTGCCTTCTGTCTTGACCTTTAAATTCTCAGAATTATGGAGAGATACAAATAAATTCCAGTGATATAGAAAAGTTTCTGTTTGGACAGTCTTGATTCAGACATTGCTGAATATCAGTTTCTTCATCTGGTGAAAGCCTGGGAGAAAAGAATTACTATTTTGTAAAGAAGTCTATATTCTAATCTAGGTCAGAAGTCATTCTGGGCAGAGAGGGTAGAAAGTGTATGATATTGCAAGGGTGTTTGTAACGGAAAAATCAGCTTTTTGATAACTGCTCTCAAATGTTATACCTTGTTGTCACAGTCTGACACAGAATTTATTAATTTTCTGTGTTGAATTGTTTTCTCTGAAATGGGACATCTGCCCTCAAACAACTTCATTGCTTACAGGTGATAAAACCACTTTCTAGGAGAAGGGAACACAATGTGATGGTATAGGTTTGTAAGTCCAGTGTCACTGGGTTTGATTCTGTTGCTGCTTGGTTTTAGGTTACTTAGAAGCCCGAGACTTACCAAGTCGGGGTCTTTATCCTTTCATGAGGACCCTTTTCTGTAATGTTGGTTCAAGATGCAAGAATAGTAGTTACACAACACAGAAAAACAACCGCTTAAGGTAAGTTACATAAATTTGACAGAGATGTCAGTATCACAGTGCATCTTTTTCTAGAGCAAAGTTTCTTATTGTCTTGTACATAGGTAGAATAGGAGCTTTGTTACTCTGTGACAAAATTTTCCTTCGATGTCCTTATGAATGCAAAAGTTGTGGGACTTAGTCATTGTAATTTTTTATGCCTTTCTTGGTCATTTCATGCTGTTATTAGAAACTGAAAACTGTTCTGGGGGGGTGAAATTGAAGAGGTACCTTGTGATATTCTTGCCTTTCACTGCTGCCATCTGAGAGCATACTTTTATCCTTCACTAGAAAGTCTTTCATTACATAAGGGTGAGATTGAGTAACAAAGTATATCAGACATGAATTTAAACTTTGAATATGTGGGAGTGTACATGGAGGGAGAAATAAACACAGCAAAGCAAAACAAGGATCGCTGTTGAGTAAGACTCACAAAGAGCTTAACAGGAGTAGCAGAAGTTCCGTAACAAAAAACTTGAAGAAGTAGTCCGTAAAAGGGCCTTGTCACAGGATCACAGAATGCAGAATGAGCAAAGATGATGTTGAATTTGGGCTTTTCTTTTAAGAAATGTAGTAATTTTGTCTACTTCAAAATTTTGAAAAGCATTGAGATGCAAAACCAGTTATGCAAATTGCCTGAAGGATGTAGCTATAAGCAGCCTTTCAAAATATACAACAGTAAAGTCAAACTGAGGTGATCTAATCAGAATATGTGTGTATATATGCCTATTTATTCTTAGAAAATTGAGAACATCTACCAAAAAAAAAAAAAAAAATCTTAGCAGTTTGATCCAGGTAAGTATGTAAGAGAATCAAATTTTTTATGTTTTATTATTGTAGAGATTTATAGGTAGCAATAAATTGAGCATGCAGCAAGTTGGAAAGTTTCAGTATCATAGCAATAGGCCATAATACTTACCATTTGATCTAGACAGACTGTTCTAGTTATTTGTACGTGTATAGAATTGTTGATTGAACATAAGACTATACAAAACAAATCCTGTTTATGGGCAAACACCTTCTACATAAATCAATAAGTTGTTAGTAGAATTGTAATCTTAACAGTTTAAGCCACAAAACTTTATTAGTCCAGATCTATTACTACACAAAATCCTCATGTACAGAAATAACAGTATTACAGTAATACCCATAAACAAAGGTTCTCCTAATAATAATGCATTTGTTCAACAAACACTTAGTTTCTATTACTTTCCCTGGGGTTATGCTCACCTTTCCACTTCTGCTCTGGGTCATAAGATCAGTGGCTACAGTCTGGTAGTGGTGGTGTTGCTATGGCAAGTCACAATCTGGAGCCACAAGAATTGTGGTGTTGATGGTTTCTTTTTTACTTGAGGGTGAATTCGGAGTCACTTATGTTTGTTAATGTGCTTTTTGTATCTTGCTTATTGTCTATTGATCTGCATTTCTATGCTACATCTGAATTTCTATGCTACATCTGAATGTATGAGGTAACTTTTACATATGTTACATATTTTGCACTGAATGATCACTTGTTTCTACTACACATACAAAGCTATGGTGGCATTGTAGAATGACAAGTGAAAGTAAAGCAAAGACGGAGGGGAGGGAGCGGGGGAGTTAAAGCTAAACCAAGTCAACACCAAAACTGCAGGTACATTAAGATAAGGTCAGATGAAGGAAAGGTGGCAAGCCTCTGTGCTATGGTCTTGCAAACATGGTACAAAACCTGTATAGCCTGTTACTTGCAGTGACGATACTATATTACTGGGTTATGGAGTTAACAAAAGCTGTTGGCCTTTTAAAAAAATGTTTCCAAAAAGGGTAGTTTTTATTTATATCACTCTTCTAGATGCCATCTCAGTGTGTTTAAACCTCTAGAAACTATGAACTATATTGACTGCTCTGCATGCTTATTTACACTGCTTTGACTGAGCTGCCCAAATTATATTTCAGCTCAAAAGAATTGCAGGAAAGAATTCCCTGGAGGCAGGCTTAGACCTACTTAAGACTTGGGGAAATTGTTCATCTGCTTTCAGTTCTTCAACTGAAAAGTCTAATGCATGCACGTATGCATATTTTTACACTAAATAGGCTATACTGAGTAGCATATATCCTAGGTACAAAAAAGGGGTAAAAAGGTAGAATGAAGTTCATGCTGAGGTCGGTTTATTCAAGCAAGTCCATCAGTATAAATTAAATCAATCTTGGGGCTGCTCTGACCTATGCTGGCTGCCAACAGCCTTAGGAATACAGACTGTCAGCTTGATCAGCCAAACATAACTGAATCCTACAGTGTCCCTGTGTTGAATGGAAAGAAGGGGTGGCACAGGAACAGTAACGCCAATTCTTTTCCCTTTGAGGATTTATATCAAACCATAGGTGCTTCTTTACAACAATTTTCAGGGACATTTTTGCATCAAGAATGTTGTGTTCATTAAGGGTAAATTTAAGACTGTGCATAGTTTGCATGGACACTTAATCCATTTGTCTCCACAGTATGTACCCCATCAGTACTATCAGTTTGAAATATAGTTGTTGTATTTTAGAAAAAATAATTCTGTGACTTCTGCTGAAACCTCCCCTTGGAAAGCCATAAACCACTCAAGTAACTCACTATGGTGAGACCTCACCTGGAGTACTGTGTCCAGCTCTCGACCCCCTCAGCACAAGAAGGACATGAACCTGTTGGAGTGTGTCTAGAGGAGGGCCCCATAAAAGTGATCAGAGGGATGGAGCACCTCTCCTGTGAAGAAAGTCTGAGAGAGTTGGGGTGGTTCAGCCTGGAAAGGACAAGGCTCTGGGGAGATGTTATTGCAGCCTTTCAGTACTTAAAGTGGGCCTATAAGAAAGATGGGGACAGTCTTTTTAGCAGAGCCTGTTGTGACAGGACAAGGGGTAATAGGTGTAAACTAAGAGGGTAGATTTAGACTAGACATAAGGATGACATTTTTTACTGTGAGGGTGGTGAAACACTGGCCCAGGTTGCCCAGAGAGGTGGTAGAAGACCCATCCCTGGAAACATTCAAGGTCATGTTGGATGGGTGTCTGAGCATCCTGCTCTAGTTGAAGATGTCCATGTTTACTGCATGGTGTTTAGACTAGATGACCTTTAAAGGTCCCTTCCAACCCAAAGTGTTCTACCAATCTGTGATATTACGATTTATCTACAAGTAGTAGCAGCCTGAGCAGTCCCACCCTATATGTGTGTTGGAGCTGCAAGACTGTCTCTGGAATCTTCTGGATGGATCCTTCAGACCCATGTGGTAGCTCTGTGTCCTTTTGCACTTGATGGGACTCCTGGGTTCATCCTGCTGTTTTGGGCTGTTGCTGGAGCCTGTGACCCACCCCTGGGGTCTGTCTGCTGTCTAGGTTCCTGGGGGAGGGTGCCCCATCAGTGAAGGCATGGCCTCCTCCAGGGTTGCCTTGGATGCTAGCTTGGCCCTGCTCCTGGAGCAGTCTCACTCATGTCAGACCCTTTCTTGTTACTGGTTTTATTGATACCTGGGCTTCTATGGCTCTCTAGTGGAATAGTATAGAGAGAGCTTGTGTAAGAGAGCAGGTGTGGTAAACAAAATCAAGGAAGGTCTAAGCATCAGTGACAGAACTGCTCAGAGGGTCAGATTTTTCTTTAATGATGTGTAACTTCAAATGAAACAAAGAAATAATTCTGCAAGATGCCTGTATGTCTGCAGCAACTCACTGGAATAGTAACTCTGTGTCGTCTTGTGCTTTTGTAGGCTTGTGCTATGTAGCTGGAAATTATAAACCTAAGTAATTTTCATGGTCTTATAGATTTTCAGGGAGTTGGGGAGAAAAGGAACTTTAAACATGTGTTTTCTCCATTTTATAGCCAATTAAGAACAAGTCTAGTTTTGGTTCTTTATATTTTTTTTTTTGCACGTTGGTTTTTTATAAGGATTATAATAGTATACAACATAGAAGGGAAATATCTTTCTGTGACAGACATGCAATAAACTATTGTCTGGTATGTGTATTGGTGTTGATGGAGATGTCACATCTCCAGGCTGTTCTGAGATGGTGCAGAACAGAAGCCAACACAGCTGTGCACTTTTAGAGATAAATTTTTAATGTGGTGACAGGGGTGAGGTTGAGACAAGAGTCTGCTGAGAGGCTTATGAAAATCACTAGTTTAAATGGCATTGCACATAATAGCTGAGATCTCTGATGAGCTCTGAAACGTTCTTATTGGCACCCCGAGTAACTGGGTAATTTGGACAGAATTAGTGTTTCTGAATCATGGCTTTAGGAAATGCCAATTGCTTTTACATGCTCAAAGCGATGCAGTCTTTTTGCTCTTTTGCAGTGTTTTGCCATGGTCAAAACTCTTATGAATCAGGGTCTTCACTCTGATTTCTGTCCTCATGCAAGTATTTCTGGAAATGCACAATTAAAGGAAGAGTTACCCTGAACTACAACAATATTATGTATATATACACACACCTTCTTCTAACACCCCAGTTTTAATTATTTATGTTCCTTCCTACAAATTACTGGTTTCCTCCCTTTGTTCTTTTTGTCATCCCTTGCTTCTCCTCTGTATTGTTTCTAGCAACTGCTGCTGCTGACATCCTTTACATGTACACAAGTAAGTTAATGCCATGTTCTGCTCCAGAAATCACATACTGAAGGCTCTCTGGGAACGTAGCAGTACTACAATTAAGTATTTTTTTTTCCTGGCATATTGTCTGAAAATTGCTTGTCTTGACTGTCCCTGCAGCTGGTTTTGAAGTCTAGTTTCTTATCTTTTTTTGGCAACATGGTGACATCTTCCTGCAATTTTGTGTAACTTGTGCTGAATTTAAGAAACTAGTAACATCTCAGCATTCTTATTACGAGTTAAATATGGTCCCCTATTACCTTGTTGAAAATACATAAGTCTTTGAAGTTTAGCATGGGTATTCAGCAAATAGAACCTCTGTAACACTCTAATCTGTTTCATAAAAATGATCTGGATAACTAATATCATGCTGGATGCCATTTCCTTTTCTAAAGAAGGTTTCAGTCAGCTCTGACAGTAACCAGAGGATGGATGGTGGTGATGGTGGCAATGATGGCAAAAGAGGGGCACAAGTGGCAGCTGGCTGACATCACTCTTGCTGTGGAAATCCCCATTAAGCTAATAGTTCAGAAACAGCACATCCAAGTGGCTGCCCTTGTCCTGCTGAGAGGCTTGTGCATGAGAGTGTGGTGTTTCTATGAGTTTTTCAGGTTGCAGGTGCCATCTTCTCTTCTGTAACAGCTGGGCCTTATGCCTGGTTTTTGGTCCTCCTTTGATACCCTAAACAGCTACACTCTCCTACTGTTTCCCAGCTCCCTCTCCAGCTTGACCATCAGCTTGCTTTTCTCTGAAGTTCTCCCTGGAGTAATTCACAGCCACCATGCTCCAGGTGCTGCCACCTATTGTCTTTAACGCTTCTAGTCTGTGTATCTTCACCAGTCCCCCTCCCTATGTACTCTGTGGGACCCTTCGCAGGGCAGTGGCTTGTCCCCTCAGTCCTCAAGCCCAGAGAAACTTAAGGGACAGCTGAGCTTGCTGTCCTGCTAGGGCAAGGGGAAGAGCAGGAGGGCTAAGGAGTCTGCTGCTGCCTTGCACAGCACCTTGGGCAGCAGGACCTGAAGCCTTTTGCTCAGCTTCTTAGTTCACAGAAAACTTTACAGCAATTACTGAAACATTTTGAAGGTCAGTGATGAAGATCAGACAGCTTTTTTCTTTGCTCGTATTGGGAGAGTTCAGTTATTCTCTTGTTTGAAAAGCTAATGCTAAACAGACCCTGTTTATTTATTACATCTGATACTTAGCTGCTCTGAGATCCACTGAATGCTCTGCTCATGCAGTGTGAGGCTGAATGGTTTCTGGGCTGGTATTACAAGAAATTCAGATTAACAGAAGTGGCTAATGTTCACACAGTTCAGCCTGTGTTATTGTGTGTGCTTCTGTTATATATCAAACAGGTGGCCGCAGAACATAAAGTTAGATGCCAAGTTTTTTTTTTTTTTTAATGTTCCCCTGCACTTTATCAACCCAAGCTTTGCAGTTCCAAGGTGCAGCAGAGTGACCGGATGGCAGTAGAGTGAGTTATTGACTACCCTCCTCATTATTATCTGTGCAATCTGCTGTTGGCAGGGAGGCCGGGCAGCACCAGCAGCCCTGGAGCCAGCATTTAACCCAGCCATATGTTCCTATATGAGTCCTTTTACCCCAGAGCATTACTGTTTGCAATGCTTCTAAAAACAAGGACACTTTTACATGGGGATGCAAGGCTTATATCTAGTCTAGAGGGAAAACAACATGGGTTGAAATACTGTTTTTATGCTCCATTTCTTTGTATACTTGTGATTATTTTAAGTGACCTTGTTTTGTGTGTTTAATTGTCAATTTAAAGTTCAACAAGTATTTTGAAGAAAAAAAAAAAAATTCTGTGGAAAAACCTGTGGAAAGTGAGCTAGAGTACTGTTTTTTAAAGTTCTGTCTGAATTTGTTTTAACCAATGTGGGTTTTGTTATTCTGGTCAAGCACTGGCCACTTGTTCATGCTGAAATAGCACAGTGCTAGGAAGTTTTCAGTATGTAGCTAGTGCTTCTATTCTTTACCAAATACCAGGGTTTCCAGCTGTCTGAAATTTCAGGCAGTAGGTGTGTTTGTAATATTGGAATTTCATTTGCAAAAGCAATTCTGAAGTGCAGTTATTTATCACCCTAAAAGCTGCCCTCTGAATGACAGAAGCCTGCTTTCTAAAACTTGATTAAAAAAAAGTAAAAATAAATGTGGTGAGGAATTGTTCTTCTTTTAATCCATTGAAGTTTGAGGCTGGTGAAAGTGTTTTCCAAAACCCTGCTGTCCGTTGGCCAAGTTGGGATTAAAATAAGCTATGCTGAATCAATCAAGAACTTCATTGTTTTAAGATTAAATTTTCTTCTCATCCCTTAGTCTGAAGTTGCAAGCCAGCTCTGTAGGTGCATGAAAGAATGAGGATCAGGGAGGGAGAGAAATGAGAGAATCAGAAAGCAGAGGCTGATAGTTTTGCTTTGGTTTGTGACTATCTCATTAGGTTTGTGTTTTTTTCGTTACCAATAAGTAAGAATTGTACTGGAAATTAGTATTCACATACAAGTTTGACAAGAAATGAAAGTATTTCTTGATTACATTTTTGTAAGTGGGGCTTATGTGACAGTTCAATGTGCCTCTAATGAAAAAGAGTAAAATTTTTGCTACACAGGACTTCACACTAAGATACTTTGAACTTCTTGTAAGATAGACCAAAATTCAACTGCCTAAGAACATGCTAAAGATGCTTATTCCATTGTTTATGGTGCCTTAGGAGAGTCTAAGTAATTTTTGTCCTGTAAAGAGATGCTTAAATGACTGTGACTTCTGATTTAATGTTGTGTTGGAGAATTGTTGTGCTATTGAGTAGCCACCAGATGGTAGTATGATAAGAGATAACATGTACCAGAGGTTTAGCTTCAAGCTAAAATCAGGAGAAAACCAGCAGTGATAACAGTACTGTTTTTATAAGTTTGTTCTTGGTTTCAGATAGAAACATGCCTTTGTTTGCATGTATTTAAAAAAAAAAAAAAAGTTGTTGTATCCCAAATACAAACTGTAGAGGTTTTCCTAACAACAGATACTTTTTGTGTATGAGTCAGCATAAGGCAAAATTACGTAGCCAAAGACACCATTCTTCCTGCTTTTCAAATAGAAGGGTATCTTGAGGAGCATGTCACCTGGAATAGGCATATCATTATTACTGTGGATGCTTTTTTATTAAAGTGGTGGAATGGTTAACATAGTTCTGTTGCTTAGTAAACTAACTAAAGAGGAAGTGCTGACCTTCTTCAGGGCCCAGAAAGAGGGATTTACCTATATTTCATCTGGTGACATTGACCAATTTACCTGTTTTAGTTGCAGCATGTTGCCTTAGGTGCAGTAGGAAAGCTTGAATTTCAGGGTGGAAGCCATCAAAGAAACATCACCTGGACTTATGAGAAACCAGGGAGAAACTTGAGAGTGCTCAGAAATATCAGCAACTTCTTTGGATCTGTCTTTGGCTACTGCCAGAATTGAGTTACTGGTGTAAGTGAGCATCTCCAGCTCAGCAATTTTTCATTGCTTTCATGAAGCTTTGAGACTCAGTGCTGCAACTGGCTCACTAATGAATTCAACTGTATAACGGCTGTGTAAAAGCATAATAGTTAAGAAAAATGGAAACAGAATACTGTTGTGAATATTTATACACATTTTTCAGCTACTTGCTTCCAGCTTGTAATTACCTTCTCTGTCCCATTTCTTTCCATGAAAAAGTACTGCAGGCATCCAGAGTGGTCCAGAATGGGTCACAGGACCTGGTCTAGACTTCATGAAAGAAGTAGCAGAACTTGCAAAGGGTTTTATGGAGACCACTGAGAAAGCCACAGCTTTAGAAAAGCTATGGGAGGAAAACTCAAAGTTTTCTGGTAAGCTGTGATCCTTCTAGTAATGATTTGCTTTGTCTATCAGGTAGTGATAACCATCAAAGAAAGATATACTCTTATCTTAAAAAAATCAAATGAACGAACTAAAATTTTAGCTTATGTGAAAAAAGTCATTTTTATGACTACTATTACTGTGGCCATCATAAAATTATCAGAAAAGAATGTTAGCTTTCTAAAACTGTGTCCTTGTTTTACTACTTGATAGCTAACAAAATACAGGGAGGGAAAAGGTTTAAAGGTAAAGATTAAAAACTGAGTATGTGGTTACTTGGTCTAACATACATTCAAAAGTAATTTATTAGGATTTAAGTCTTTCTCCCTAGGTTTTTATCTTGTACTGGAGAGTATAGGGATGGAAAACCTCAGTCGGTCACACCTGGTGATCTCTAGGCTTGTTTGACTCACACTAAAAGAGTGAGACTGGAAACACCAAGGTCTGATGCACCTGCTCTGTTCCCACCCATACTGTGCAGCCTTGTTGCTGTATCAAGTGAACATTTAAGATCTACTGCTACCCTGCCTTTCTGTCTGAATTTTCAAGAGAAAGATTTAGGCAAAAGAGTAGTTTTCATGCCTGGCTGTCTGGGAGCTAGTATGTTCATCTACTTTTGTTTATGTGATGTTTTTGCCTTACTGAAAAGCAAATAGTAAAGCAATTTTGTTTAAAATGTTTCTGTGATAATAGTAAAAAATATTGGAAAACACAGAAAATCAACCAGATCTTTCTATGGTATTGTTTCAAATGCCTTTACTCCTGTAGAAATGCCCTTTGAGCACTACCTGCTAATGCTTATAAAATTGATTCTTCAGAAGTTTTTGATGATTCTTTGTAAAGGAAAATATTTGATTTTACAGGGCTCCATAACATCACCACTTCTCTTAATGTAAGTAGTTTTACAGTCTATTTCTAAATTACAGTTCTGGCTTTTGAGGCATCTTTACTGTCATCGTTAGAAATTTGTATCTGATCAAGTTCTAGTAAACTGTCCTTAAAAAAACTCAGGTGTGCTGTTGGAGGAAAAAATATCTTGTAAATCTGATAGAGGTTCAGTGGTTTCCAGATTACTGATTTAAACCAGTTTTGCCTGTTAGTAGCTAAATTCCACAGCTATTTGAAGGCTAGTTGTTCATTAGGAGCCACTTAAATGTGCATCTGCCAGACCTTGTGTAGCTGTATAAAATCACATTACAAAATGGCTGGTAAGGAACTCTTTTCCTCATGTGCACTCATTATTAAAAAAATCCTGAAAACTAACCAAACAAATTAAAAAAATCCCAACCCAACCCAAAATTTAAAGGACTGTAGTGAGATGGAAAAGATGAGGCTTTTGCTTAAATGAGGTTACATGGTATTCATATTTGTGATCCAGTAAACATGGCAAGCACATGCAAGTGGAAGTGAAGGAAGAAAGATATGCAAGATGCATAATAATTCCTTCCAGAATCTATTTGGCAGTGTATGTGAAATCAGTTTGGTCTTTGTGCTGTCCCTAAGGTCTTTCACAATCTGAACAAAAAGAGGAAGGCTGAATGGGCACAGTACTGGATCTCCATTACTGTCAGATTTGTACCTTTCACGGATCACTGATTTCACTTTAAAAAGATTTTTAAACTGAATTTTCTCCATATTTGCTTGATTTCAACTGCTACTTCGTGAAACCTAGATATCCAATTTATGATGTGAAATTGGATGGCATTTTTAGAGTAATATTTTTAAATTGCTCATGAGATACTTGATGGAAAGCAGCTCTTTCATTATGAAATTTCAGGAATGGAATAGGAAATATAAATAATCTCTTTATCAACATAAATAAAGTATTTAGTTGAAAGTAGCCTATGATTATTAGTAACAAAACTTGTATACACAAGCTCCTTTTTGTATAAACCATGCTCATGTTGCCATTATCTAAAAAAGCCCTAGCGAAAAGTTAATTTAGAGAAGCAAAGAATGTATATTACACAAGATCAATAGATCCTATGTTTTGCATAGGCATCTGGTAATGTAGTCCTACAAAAGAAGTGCTTTTACCCCTGTCAGTACTTCCTTAGAGAGCCATTCTTATAAAGTATTATTTGATACCCCCTCATGCACACAAGGAGCTGTAAGGCAAGAATGGCATGTAACTGGTAGCCCCCTGGTCTTTGTACCCTAGACATAGAAATTCATTGCAGGGCTAAAGAGTTTCTTGTGTTTGAGCTCTCAAAGATAGTCCTCCTCTTTGGGAAAGAGTTACACTTCCGAGAAAAAGGAGGTTGCTTAGCTTTCCTCCCAGCTCCATTTTTCATCAGAGAAGAGAAGAGAAAGATATCTAAAAAAAAAGCTACCAAAAATTTGAAGTACCACCAAGATGATGTGGTTAATTAACAAAGCAGGGGTAGCAGAAATAACAGGCCCCTGGTGGTGTGTTTTGGGTTTTTTTTGTGTGTGCGTTTTTGGTGGTTGTTGTTAATGGGAGTGTGTTTTCTTCACATAAAGATGGATTTGAATGAAGTGGAGGAAATTATTTCTACTGCTGAAAACCTGTACAAGCAACCGTATTTCTGGAACCTTCTTCATTCACTTCCTCATCTTGAAATGAACAACTTTTATACAGAAGATGATTTAGATGCCCTGGCACAGTTTCTGGAGGTTATTCAAAAGTAAGTACTCTTACACTCTCCAAAGAGCTCCATTTTAATGTTTTACTTACAATTCTTGTTCACTGGGTATTTGATAAAATAAACATCTTTATCAGTGTAAAGGGGCTGAATTTTCTTCTGTTTACCAGATTCTGCTTTTATAGAGGTGGGGAAGGAGTCTTCATCCATTCTGATTCCTTCATAACTGTTTTTTTCATCTATGTGAAACTCAGCAGAGATTCCCTAGTAGTCTTCAAGAAGTAGTTTCATGTTAGCAATGGCTGAAATCACATAATGTGACCCATTACATAATATGGCTTTGAACATGGTAATATGTTTTGGGAGTCTTTGAAAGACAAAATATTTCCATATGAATATAACAAAATAATAGTTTGGATTCTAATCAACTTAATATGTATGTGGCACTTGGTCATCATCAGGATGATGATGATCATACATCATCAGGAAAATTATTCCATTTTGTTTCTCAAGCCTCTTGCTATCAGAATAGCTTTTAGCTTCTCTTGCAAGAAACGAAGCTGTAAGAGAAAAACCCATGGAGATTGTATTCTGAATAGGAAACTTTTCTGCCTTAAGTAAAGGACATTTGGATTCAGAAGAAGACATGGCATCAGAAGCACAGACTAAGACAAGTAACCACAGAAATTTTCAGTAAAATAAGAGAATTGTTAGAAAAAAGTTGGCAATGTATTTGCCAAAAGGCTAGCTGATTGTAATTAGTTGATAGGTAATTGCCATTGCAGTCAATTATGTTTATAAAGCTAGAGGAGGCCACCAGGCCTGGCTGCCAAGCAAGACTGTCCATGAACTCACCAGTCTTACCCCATGGGGAGGCAGGGGCCCAAAGACTTTGAATGGGAATTTACTGTTCTAATTCTGTCATCCTTTGGCATTCTACTCCTTGTTTTCCTCTGTTTTCCTAATAAAAAAAAAAAAACCCAAAACCAAGGATATGATGGCAGTTGGGTTTTTGTTTTTGTGTCATTGCTTTTTTTGCAGTGGTTTGTTTGTTTGTTTTTTGTGAAACTGGGGAATATGTCTCTTTTGATTACAATATATGAATTGCAACTGTGTTGGGGCTTGCTTTCCTTGCCTCCTCACACTCCCTTTATGCCCAAGTCATTTGTAACCTTATTCCAGATTGTTCTCTGAACTATTAACATGCAAAGCTGAATTAACTGTTCTTGTAGTGCTTACGTTTGAGAATTTGTCTTTTCTGAGAGGTTTGCAAACTCTTGGTGTATCACTGTTTCTGATGTAAAACAGGAACTTGCCTGTAAGTTTATGGTTGTTTCCTCTTCTGCAGCAGTAAGCAAAGACAGCAGTAACCACTGGATGCTATGATGGGTCAAGTTATTAATCAGTTCGTATAATGTCAGCAGCAATTTCTCTACTCTGAGCCTGTAGCACAGGCAGAATGAGAAGGGGACAAAGGTGGTGGGTGTTCATGGTTGTGGCATTTGTCTTCCCATGCAGCTGTTGTGCGTGCTGAGACCCTGCTTTCCAGGAAGTGGCTGCACAACTGCCTGTTGATGGGAAGTAGTGAATTAATTCTTTGGTTTGCTTTGCTTGCCCACACAACTTTTGCACCACCTATTAAACTGTCTTTATTTTCATCCATGAGTCTTTTTGCCTTCCTTTTATTTTCTTCCTCTCCTGAGGGAGGAAGGAGTGAATGAGCAGCTGTGTAGGTGCTTGTCTGCCAGCTGAGGTCAACCCACAAGTGGTCAATAAGAGGAGATTCAGACAGTTACATTTGGATTAGTTTGTCGTTTGTTTGTTTTGTGGTTTTTTTTTTTTTGTTGTGTTTTTGTTTGTTTATTTGGTTTTGGTTGTTGTTGTTGTTTTTGGGTTTTTTTCAGTCTTTGGTGCTCTTCAGTGACCAAATCTGTGACCATTAATATGGAAAGCAAACCACAAAAAACAATGCCCACTTCTTGACTAGCTTTGTATTACTAATGTAAGTTTAGTCATATCTCAGGCAGAACTTAGTCAGAAGAAGGGTTCAAAAATTTTCAACTTCTCCCACTTCCTGTGCTGTCCTATGTTTGCTCTGCCCCTTTAGAGTTACTTAACAGGACTTTTCACACCTGCTTGGTAAAGTGAAAAGTGAAATAGTGTGGCATCTTGGTTTGGTGGTGGTGTTTTGTTTTTGGGTTTTTTTTGGTTGGTTTTTTTTTTTTTTTTTTTTTCCTCCTCTGGCATATATTGGAAACTGTTGATCCACCCTAACAAAACTGGATTCTTATTTGCATAATAGCAAAGAAATACTCTATAGGAAATAACTGGTAAATATGACATAAACTTGAAGTAGCAAATCATAGATACATTGACAAAGAAATTTGTTTCACAGTTCAGGTGATTGGGACTTTTAAGAAATTCAACAATCAATGTGTTCTGTAGCATGCTTTGTTCAATTTGTTTTGAGAATAAGTGTTCTGTTGCTTTAAAAGTTCTTTTTCTTTCTTTTTTTTTTTCCCTCTGCAGATTGAGTGGAAGTAAAAATATAAGTATTCTCTGCCCATCCTGCCTTGTTGTGGGGATAACTGGGAGAATGCTTGTGGTGGTTCTGCTCTCATTTTTTGCTCTCACATTTTATTTTTCCTTAGTGAAACTCTAAAATCTCAGCTCGTGTTTTTTTCATGGAAAGTCTGATTTGACAAAGCATGTTTTTCAACAATTAAAAAAAAAAAAAGATTAATGGCTTGAACATAATCTTTTTTTTTTTTTCCACCAAGGCTTTTCAGTTTTTCTCAGTGTACAGAGATTCAAGTTTGATTCTTGTTTTATTTTTCACTTTCAGTTCCTTAACATCATTGAAGGATGTAGGTGTGATGCCATTGGGCCAAAGTTCTTATGAACTGTTGAAAACAGCACTGAATTTAACAACTGTCTTAGTACAGGATAGGAGCTTAGAAGGTAAGGAATTTCAGATTTTCTTTGAAGTACCCATAAGTGTGCTGGCAGTATGTGATAGCAGTAACTGTCTGAAATTCTGCTAAATTCCTAATATCAAAGGTCTAAGAATTGAGCTGTATTGCTGTACTTTTATTTTTTGCTTTATTGATCTGTTTCATAAGTACTGGTAACTAAATTTCAACAGACAGGTCTAACATATTGTGTTTAGAAAGATCTTTCAGTGGTGAATTTTTGAGAGAGACTAAATCAACACAAAGGACAATTTCTTTCATTTGATATAAGGATAGCCTCTTGTTTTGGACATGCATCGTAAGCATTATGACTGCTTAACTTGAAGCTTCATTCTTCTGTTATTATAAATTCTGCTGTCAGCTGAAGGGATACATTTATTTCCCCATCTACTGCTTGAGCATGGGAGATGAGTTTAACTGGAGAAGGTAGGCTGTCCCCAGGACAACTCCTCAAGAAAAGGTCAGGATCAAGCTTCATTGGCAAACTGTCTGGTGGCTCACAATTAGATTCTAGGTGCAACTGTCTACTCTGCATGGAAGGTCAGGCTAAAAATATATGGTCTAAATCCCACTTCAATTGTCAAAATGCAGTCCAGATAGGTACAAAGGTGATATGCTGGAGCCTTTGAACAAAAGGTGAACTTGAATTTCCTGGATCTTCTGGTTATCTTCAGGTTCTCTCCCTCTCATTAATGATTCATATCCAGCCCATATGCACACATTTGCGTGACTACATGCAGAATTAGACACACAGTTCAGAAAGGCACCCTACTGGGTCTTCCAGCAATTACTGAGCAGGGGCATCTCACTGTCAGCGTATCAACTGTCAGAATACCATCAGATTAACTGACCTTGCCATACTACTAATGCAATCATGGATTTTATCCTAGCGCTACTGGTGTTCAGGTACACACATTTTATTTTTTTTTTTTTTCCAAAAGGTGGGAACATGGTACTGGGATCTCATCAAATAAGAATCTCAAGAAGCAACATGAATAAGAAGCAGTAATTATGTAAATAGAAGGTTTTATTTCTTTCAGGTTTTCAGTACAATCTTTCTCTCGGGGATGTTTTGTGGAATCCACATGCTGTGAGAACAGAACTTGAATCCAGGTTTGGTTTTGATGATCTTCATGTTAAGAACCTGCTAAGTTACACAGCACAATTAACAAAGGTAAATAATTTGAAAATTCCAGTGTCCCTCTCTTTCATCTTTGTTTTTATTTGTGCAGGGATTTTTTTTATGCCTTACAGAAGTTATGTCTTAAATTTGTGAAGCAGTTACAAGACTGCTAGATATCCTGGCTTCATTCCCATCAAAATAAATGTATTTAGCTTCATTTCTGCAGATGAAGATGCTGATAGGTCTAGTTATGTGCATAATTGATTTAGGCTTCTCTGAGCTCACCACTGTGTATGGCAGAGTCCTGAGTTTATTGCCCAATCCTGAAGAGAATTTTGGGCATTGCTCCACTAAGCTTTTAAACTAAATCCTAGATTTGAAGCTGCCTGGATTACCTTGGGAGGTAGCATTTTTCATATGGTTTGGTTTGCTGGACAAAGAATGCCTGTTTCTTCTGTGCATAAATTAAGGTACCTCAAGCATCCTTTCTTCTCAGTGGTGCAGTCTTGATATGAATACATTTGATTGATGAGTTGTCTCACTGGCGCTATTTAAATATACTGGTGATGTGTCAGATTTTTGAAGAAAATCTCTTTTTCCTCGAGAAGGCTTTCTAACCTGTCTTCTAGATTAAAATGTTTTGTTCTGATGGTCTGGTTTAAACTGCAGAAAACTTGAAACATCTTCTGAATTTCTACTATAGTCCACAGTATTTGAAGAAAGTGTGTTGGTATTTTTCAGAAATCTGTTTGTTCTTTGCCAGGTACAGTATGAATTTCTACTCCAGAAAAGCTCATTATAAAAATAGCTGATTTGCACAAAGGAATAGATTAAAAAAAAAAAAAATTCTTTTGAATGGTCTTCTAATGAAATACCAATGATAGCTGGTAAGGAACTGAATTTAACTGCAGCCTGGTAGCTATGGCTGTCTGTGTAATCTCAGGCAACTAAGATAGCTAGATATTTAAACCAGCATCTTGATATTGTGTTAGGGCATTGGAAAAAGTGGAAAAGTATGAAAGGAAATGTGGCAGCCTTGACAACATCTGAGCACTTAAATTCTGTATCTAATGCCTCAGCTCTTTTGGTGTCAAAATATTTGCAAAACATGTAATAAATTTTTGAGTCATCATTGAATGGAGTTAGGATGTAGAGTATCTCAGAAAGACAGTAACAGGGAGAATTAAAATGTGCTACATTATTTTTGTATGCTGAATCTTTCAACATGGAATTTAGAAGTCAGGCTATGAGGAAAAAATTCTGGGCTCTTGGTCACGCTGCTGAAACATGCAAATTCCAATTTAAGACTAGTCTGTTGCATGTAATCATTGGTTGAGATGTATTATTGTACGGAATGCTTTCTATACTGGTAATTTTTATAATTGTGAAGTTGGTTTTCTGCAGTTACTCAGTGCAGAATTCTAGTGTAGGTGTACTTTATCATTGCCAAGTTAGTTCAGAATTAGCCTGCAAATTACTGCAGAAGTAACAACACTGGTGTAGCTACATGGTGAAAATTGTTTGCATATGCAAGCATTTTGCCTGCTGTGTAAGTCCCCTAATGGGGCCACTGGTATTTTATACAGCATTCTGCATGTGGAGTACTTTGAAGCATGTGGCCCAAAACATGAGGCTGGATTAAATAGGCTTTGTTCTCATTGAAGGAGGCTATGGGATATTCTTTTTTCACTAGTTATGTAAATTGATAGTAGAGATAACACTCAATAGCTCTCTTGAGATACTCATCAATTTCCTATGTCCCTGCCAGATTCCCACAGGAGAGACACTGGAGCAGTTTGTGTGTTCTGCTTTGTCCAGTGTGACAGAAGATGAAGCAAAGAAAGAGACTAATGAAGAAGGCTGTATTTCTGCACGGCATGAGGCCAAACTGTATCTTGTTCATGCTGTCAGCAAGCTCAGCCTCTATGGACAGGTGCACTTTAATAAATTAATAGATTAAATTCCTAATTTTTGCATGTAGGCTGTCAACAGTAACTCACTGAAAAGATCTGAGCTACCTATTAAATGTTACTGTCATTAAATTTTTCATCTTGCTAATAAGACAAAGTAACCCTTATAAAGAATCATTACAGTGGAACTATAATCTATTACCGTGTGTCCACTTAATCAGATTTTCTCTAACTGAAGTACCGATTTGAAATCTAATAGGGAATGTAGTGAAATATACTGCATTGTAGAAGCCTGATGCAAGGAAGACCCATTTACTGTCACACCTGTGCCTGAATTTTGGACACAACTGAAAGCAGACTACAGGCCTCCACTGATATAGTGTATAATTCATTTAATTGTAATTCTCCCTCCACTATCTCTGGCAATTGTGGGTGAAGCATGTTGAATGGGTTGAGAGTAAACCTCCAGTATAACATCTTGAAATTCTGCTCTGGCAGAACAGCTTGGCATGCAGTCTCTATGATGACATATGTGTAGTTGCATTGAGAAAAGGATAAACCATTCAGATGGCCATAAGGAAAAACTTGCCTAGCTTCCTTAATAGTGGTGGTTTGGCTTATTTCTACTGAAATATGGGTTTTGGTTTATTTTTCATAAAAACAAAAATCAGCTGTGTATAAAGCTGCTCTGGAGATGATTGCAATATTATCTAAAGAAAGCTTACTCTGTATTCCCTCAAAAATGTAGGCTTTGATTTCTCACTTCATAAAGGTTTCACTCATGTGTGATGAAGAATGTGATTGCCAAAAGTAATGCACTCACTCCTATTGTAGCTGTAGGAAAGTCCAGTAATAAATTCAGCCATGATTTGAAAACTCTTTGCAAGAGTTGACATTCTTACGATGAACTTAAGTACTGTAAGCTTCTGGCCACTGGAATTCCCTTGGTGAACAGGACACGTCTTACAGTAAAAAATATGTTATAACCACTTGACATTAAAAACAAACCTCATGGCAGAGGAAGGGAGAGCAGTTGGTAGGTTTTACCAGGCTCTGGTATGCTGGGCTATTCAATGGGAGCATGCAGTCATCCTCCATCTCTTTGTGTAATGGGACCCTAGAAATGTTGAGGCTGCTCTCTTCCCTCATCTTGGTAGTGTAGGCAGAAGTCCTTTAAGGGAAAGCAAGCCTAAGTAATTTACTGTGAAGTCCTGCTTTTGCTTGGTTTCAGTCTCAGGTCACCATTCCTTGGTCATTGGGTGAGGACAGCACAACATAGGATGTTAATACACTACATCATAAACAGAACTATATTGCCAACTTGCAGATCAGTCCAAACAGTATTGAAAATCAGCCTTTATGAGGCCAGTCATTTCAGAGACTAGACACATTTTTAGGGAGAAATTCTGTTATAATTGTTAACTGTGGGTTTTTTTTTTTTTAATATTTTCTATGTAATAAAGCTTTAATTCTCTAACAAGGTGTCTTCTGTTTTGCATTCTATCTGCTAGGTATTTGAGCAATGGTTCAGCAGCAGCAGTCTCTCTCAGAAACTCATTTTGGAACTTGAAAAAATCATAGCTGATTTAATGACTCGATTTCTAGATGACAGGGAAGCCAGGAAACCTTTTTCAGAGATAAATACTCCGATCCAACAATGGAATGAGAAATTGGATGCCTACTTTTCAGAAGGATATACTGCATCTCATGATCTGTAAGTTAATACTTACCTTTCTGCAGCTTGTCTTATAAAGTTCAGGTCAACCTGAATATTTATTTTCACATTACATTTAATTGATTTCTGATTTTTTTTTTGTCTGGGTTTTTTTTTGTTTTGTTTTGATTCAGTAATTCAAAACCTCATATAGAAACAAATAATTGTGCTGATGCATACACATTCTGAAAAATAAATTAAATCTGTGAAGCAGAGTATAGCTACTTAGAGGTTCAGCAGAGGACCTGAGTACATGATTAGGACATGTAGAAATCAGCAGCTGTGTATAATTAAGCATTTTGAACTAGGAGCTGAATGCTTTATCTTGTTCTGCAAAGGAAGTCTAATTTCCACAGATAGTTGCTGTGACTCAGCATGCATACATGAGAAACCTTACTATGGGATCAATCTACTCATGTACAGCAAATCCAGTGCATCTGAAATCTTTGGGATTTTTGTTTTGGATTTTTTTGCTCCTGTTACTTTGTGCAGGAGATCTTGGAAGAGATGCCTGCTATGAAGAACAGAATTACAACTTAATCCTACGTGTCTCTATATATAGTTTCCAATCTTATTTAGGGAACTTGGAGGATAAGATTTCTTTTAATGGTTTTGAACTTCTCTTAGAGTTCCCTATTTGGCTTATCACTTAATGCAAATGTAAGAAGCTTATATGAAGATATAGCTATAATTCTGTACTTTTCAGAATTATTTGTTTTGTTGAAGTAGTCCAAATCTTCCTGTATGGTAAAATGCTTTTAGCAGTTGGTCACTAATCTAGTAGAGATATACTTTGTTGGAACTTTGGAAATGCCTTTAATTCCTATATCAGGACAAGTGCAACTAGAATCTTGTAAAGACTGTGCTTTAATTTCAGGTATTCTGATTCACAGCATATGATTTAAAATAAAAACAACACAATTTGTTCTGCATGATTTATGCAAAATAAAGTGGTTTAAGAGCTCTATTTCCCTATCTTTTTTGTTTGTGCTTTTGTTTGTTTGTTTGCTTGTGTTTTTGTTTTGTTTTGTTTTAAAGGACTTAGATCTGAAATGTTCTACACTGGACTTAAAAGTTGTAGATACAGGGAGTTAATCTTTGGCAGAGCCTCATGAAAAGTCTAGGGCAGAGCACAGGAACTGATACTTTCTAACTGCACATCGGATGGCTTGCCTTGCTTCTGGGAGTTATAATATTGGACTCAATTTGACATTGCTTGTAATCTCTACTTGTTCATATCAAAACCTATGCATTGAATTAGATATGATCTGTCCTATACAAATCGTCATCTGAGGCTAAATCTGAAAGATACAATCCATTATCTACTATGAAGAGAGAGACGACGGTCAAATTTTTCAATAATTTAGTGGTACATTTTGTAATTTGGTTCATTTTTTATAAAGGGAAACTGCTCTACTGCTGCTGTTGCAAGAAACTACAGGGTAGATGATACAGTGACTGCAGAACAACAACAACAAATCTGCATGCTTTTTCAGCAACTTTACCTTCCTGTTTGTAGTACACAATGTTTCTGTGCTCTACCTCTTTTGATGGCAGAATCCTGCATCTGGAGAGAATGCAGTCTGTACTTCAGGATGTACCTATGTGGACAGTTATGAAGAGATTACTTCTGGTAGATGGAGCTATAAGGAATGTAATAACACAATATTTACACTTCACTGAAGGTAAAACTGCATGGTGCTTACTAGCACTCAGATGACTTCCACAGAATAACACGGGAAATGGATAGCATTCTATTTCTAGGAAGGCATTTGGGCTCTGTAATATGTGTCACACCTAGTTACTTACAGCAGCTTTTGAATTCCTAAGATTTTGTTTCCCTTAGTGATGACAGAACACAACATAATACTTGTTTGCCCTTCTCATAAGCAAGGAATTAACAACTTCCTTAGGCATCTTATGTGATGATGTGTGATGCTGTGGCTGTTGTTTAAAGATCTATCTCAAGAAAAAGAGCCTGCGTAATAAAAACTAAAATTACCAATTGCCTGCGGAATTTCTGATGTCATCAATCGTGTGTGTGTGTGTGAACAAGTCTTGGTTTTAGATTTAGATGCAGCTTGACTTTTCTGTCTGGTGATTGCAAGTGAAGCAAAATGTTGAGCTGGATGTATGGATTTTCTGATTGCTTTAAGTAAGGATTTGATTTAGAGCTGTGAAGCACAGAGGTAGGGTGCTTCTTACTCTGAAGGCTATGCTTTTGGACACAAAGCTAGGCTGAGGGTGAAGGAAGTGGAAGATGCCATTCCCAGAGGTGAGTGGACAGTATGGAAGATCTCAGAGCAAGTGGAGGTATATTTTACAAGAAGTTGGGGAATTATATCTGTTTTCAGCAGTCTGAGTAAGATAAACTAGCTCCTACGAAGTTCTTGTAAATACATCTGTTCAGCAGTTGTGACTTTCAGATTTGGAATAGTATTATACAGTATGCTAGGACTCAGACTGAGTGACCATGATACCCAGCAATGATCAACAATATAAACTTATAAAGTCCACACAGGTCTGGATTTAAAATTAAAAAAAAAAAAAAAAAAAAAAAAAAAAAAAAAAAAAAAAAAAGAGAGAGAGATAGTTTTGCACCTTTACATGCATGTAGAGTTTCAGAGTTGAGCAAGTAATAGAAAGAATGTTCTTGATAATTGCATAAATAGACAGGCTTATTTAGTTTTGAAATTGCTCACTGTCTGTTTCACCTATGTAACCAGCAATACACTGTAAATTTTGTAACATCTGAGTAAGTAATTGAATGATATTGTGAATTGAGAGTCTTATGATACAAGACAAACTAAACTGTCATGCTATTTTGCTGGTTATGTAAGTAAGCCAATTAATAAAAGAAACCCAACCCTGTATTTTTGCTAGGTAACAATGTGAACAAATACTCATGGATTAAAATTACCTGTTTGTTAACTTCTACAGTTAAAATAATTCAGAGAAAATAAACTCCAAACCCATTCATCTTTATATATAAATTATTCATTACTAATTATTCACAAAGCTCTGATTTTAGGTAAGATTAATGGCTAATATTTAACACGTAATTTTTTATATTCCTATTTCCATCAAGTCTTGAGAAGTTAGATGCCAAGATCTCATCTCTGTAGGGTTAAAGTATCTAAGTCACAGAGGCAGTGTGAAAACCCTTCTTATAAATTAATATCAAGTTGAATAAACAAATGGAAGTTGTTTGATGAGTAGAAAAAAATAGCCAAGCTTCTTCTGTTGTTGATTTGCAGCCTTTATGACACATGCTCCATTTTTTTTTTTGACAGACCTCCCTATGTAGCAACCAACCTAACAGTGAGTCCACTGATTGACATTACACACCTGCTAATTTACAGGAAATCAGCTGTCAAACTGGATTGCATGATGGCTGACTTCCACCACCCTTTCACTCCAGATATGTATTTTCCTAAAACGTCAAACACTTTTCCAAGTATCTATGAAACTGTCCAGCCTGCCTAGAGAAGAAATGGACAGAAAAACAGATAGAAGACATGTGAATGGATCCCTTAAACATGTGAAAATTTCTGAGATTATCAAGTTGCAGATGTAGGAAGAGTTTAGTAAACTTTTTTCCTTCTTTTTCTTCAATGAACAGCACCTTTGCTAAAAAGCATAACATATGGGGAGATAAAAACAAATCCTGTTATTATTCATGTCAAATTAACAGAATGAACAAATCTAACAAACAGGATAAGAAAAAAATCTTTACACTTTTCTCAGTTCTCAATGAATGTGAACTTTAGATCATTTGCTTAGTTGCTAAAACATAGTTATTTAGGTATACATTTAAAACTGTAGTTCCCATAGTGGTATTTCATGAGTACCCTCTATAGCTGAAGGCTATGGGTCAGTTAAAGCTCTGAAACATTGTTTTATTCTAAGTTGTTATTAGTGTCAATTCTGGCCAGTACTCTGATAAAATGGCTCAGTCCAAGCAGTCTAACTCTGAACATACTTCCAAAATTGATCAGCTTAGCTGATCTTCTGAATGAAAAAAATGTCTGAATAAATGGAGACTATTTTCAATCTTTCCCTTATACCTTCAGTATTACAGATAAACACGGTCCCATTCTGTGGATCAGCCAAATTTGGATAAGGAAATAGAATCAGACCAATGCATCTCAGGATGAATCTATGCTAATGGTATATCATCAGGCATAGTTTATGCTCTGATGTGTATTGATACAGTATGTCTATCACTGCACTAGATATAGGATTCTTCTTTTATCTGTACTTCAGCTCTTAAGAGGTTGATGTCCTTTTTATACTATGAAGTCTTCATCTACACTTTCCCAAACACAAAAGTCAAATATGCTTTTAAGGCCTGTTTCTTCTATTGACAAATGCTCAAAGATTCCTCAAAGGCCTGAAGGAACCTCAGTATTAGTCGATAACTGTAGGGCCATGGACCTCAAAATAAAGCATGTTTTCAGAACATTTCAATTTTGACTTGACTGATCAGGACAAGGCATTGGATGTAACAGCTATCGTAGGTTAAGTATACTAACATCTTGGTCAGAGACTTGAGATGACAACATTTGAAATGGCAGTTTATTTTTTTCCCAATGGAGTTGTTCTTTCTAAATAAGTTACTGTTGAATTTAAATGGAAAGGAGAAATTAATTACATTAAAAAAAAAAAAATCCATTTATCAATAGCCTGAAACTCAGATGATGTTTAAGCTGGAAAGTTTAGCAAGAATAGCTACAGGTAAGAAATAGGAAAGTTTAGAAGTCACTGAGGGACTGAAATCCTCTAAACAAAATTTAGCAACGAGTCAGTGGGACTTAAGTGTTGAAGACACTGAAGTGCTATATCACGCCTCCAACAGTGGCAGCAGAGCCAGCCCTGCTCAAGCAGAGCTACATAGAGCCAGTTGCCCAGAACCACATCTAGATGGACTTTAAATACCTCCAAGATATTCTACAGCATTTCTGGGCAACTTGTTCTAGTGCTCAGTGACCCTCAGAGTAAAAAAGTGTTTCCTGATGTTCTGAGGAAACCTCTGTTCTTTCTGTTTGTGCCCATTGCCTCTTATTCTGTCACTGCACACAACTGAAAAGAGCCTGGCTTCATCTTTGCACCCTTCCTTCAGGTATTTATATACATTAATATGATCCCTCCCAGTGTCTTTCAGTGAAGAGCCTCAGCTGTCTCAGCCTTTCCTCATAGGAGAGATGCTCTAGTCCTTTGATTCTCTTAGTGGCCCCTTGCTGCATTCCCTCCAGTAAGTCCCTGTGTCTATTGTACTGAGGAGCTCAGTAGACCCAGCACTTCAGATGTGGCCTCCCAGTGCCAAGTAGAGGAAAGAGATCCCCTCCCTCACGCTGCTAGCAAAACTCCTCCATTAGCTTGCCACTGCTCACTCATGTAAGAAAGACAGAAATATGCACTCAGGTACAAAACACGTTCATATGTGTACTCAAGTAAGTAAGACGTGCTGAAAGGCATATCTAACATGTAATGTCCATGATTTAGTTGCTTTTCTCAGACTGGTTTTCTTTTTATTGTTTACACTGAATAGAAACTCAAACCCTGTCTAAAACAAACTGCAAGCTGCTTTTTAAAATATCAAATACTAGATTTGTTTCTCAAATTAATGTACCATCTTTAGATATCAGTTTTAAAGACCTTTTTTATCCCCCTGCTAGGACTTTCAAAATTTAAGTGCAGAGTCTACAGGTAGCTCCAATTCCTGACTATCTTAAACTGATTTATTCAAAACCCTTAAGAGTTCGCTTCCAATGCTGGAAATTTTGCAATATTTTATGATGATTCAGAACACTGAATTTTGACTTTTCTGTAGCTAGTTATTTATATATCTGAATTATGGAGTATGAGTTTTACAATTTCAGACCAATCTATATTATTTTGGGTTCCAACTTGTGCAAAGTGTCAATAGAGAGTCTGTATCTTTTAAAATTTTGGATCTGAAACAGCTTATTATTTGTCAATATTACTAAGTAGGTTTTATCCCATATTCTTTGTCTGAAGAAGCAGAAAAACATTGTTTTGCTGTTCTACAAGGACATTCTGATGATTAACAAAGAAGCATCGAGATTGTTAAATGCACACATGTGTACTTATGTGGTACCTGTAATTTCTCCTTACAAATCAATCAATCAATCAACACACGTACAAAATTTTATGTGGTCATGGGAGTCTGTTATGGAAAGTAGCAGAAGAAAACACTGAGATTCAGAAAAGGTGAATATCTTCATGACTTACTGTGTTTACAGTAAATATATGCTATTTTGTTTAGGACAGATCAAAGCAGGTATGTTATACTTTCCTGTGCAGAAGAGGTAGCAGTAGTCCCTAAGAAATGCTTGTTGGACAGGATAAAAATTTCTGATGTCTTGTCAGAATGAAAATAATTGGAAAATACTTTTCTCTAGATGTTCCAGAAGCCAGGGCAAGTGAAGAAAAATGGTTAGGTATTTAAATATATGACTAAAATGTTACAAAAATAATAATACTGAAAAAAAAATTGTTAAAATGAATGAGTTTTAGCAAAATTGAAAAAAAGGAACCATGGAAAATTCTGAAGCAGGAATTACTGAAAAAATCCTTGAAATGTGTCATTTTCTTATGTAGTGAAAGGAGATGAAATTAATGCTGCAAGAAAGCGTTTCAAGCTTTAAAGCATTATCTCTGCAATGGCAGAATCACTGACTGATTTGATATATAAAAGATAACCTTGAGAAGGAAAACAAACTTTGCCACAGGAAGAGTTTAAAAAGGAGTTACCATATATTTTCAGAGTCTACAGGATGACTTTTTCTAATGAAAGATCTTATTTTATCTGACTTGAAGCAGTATTGTTAATAACAACAGCCTTCTAACTAAAGATGAAGGTGGGGAAAATAGAAAAGAAGAGATGGAAGAGGAAAATGGAGGGTGAAAAAAAAAACAAAGCTGTCTTTGGAGATGCTTTAATAATTAATTTGAGAAATCACAGCTGTGGATTTAGAAGTGGTTTTCTCAGTTGTAATTAAAACAATTATTATAACAAGCCTGGTGAATGGTAACTGATTCAATATTTGATAGTTGCCAGCTCAGCAACACTCTTGAAGCCAGCCACTGGTGCAGCATCCTTCCCTGTGAGGTAGGTCCTCATTTTTCAACAACTTTCAGCTCAGAATCCACTGCTGAGACCTACCAAATCTACCCAACAATTAATTTATACCCTTTTACTTGTCCTTCTCCCCTTCTGGCACATATAGCACAAGAAGTACACAATTATTTGCACATGGATTTCTTTGTCACAGGACTTTTTACTTTCCATAAAGTCACAGTCATATCTGGTCTATTCCAAAGTCCTGCACAAAGCAAGGTTTTGATGCATTTGGACATCACAAATTAGCAAGAAAACCAGATCCAAAATTATGTATTTGCCCTTCATCAAAAATTCTGAGGTAATTTGCACAACAGGTTTTTACAGAGGTCTTTTACCATTGGTTAGTTGCTGTGGAAAAAACATGTTAGGTAAGACTTTGTGCTTGATTTCTGTCTGCTTCATGCTGCAAGTAACGTATTCAGCTTTTAGGGCTTCTCAGTGATGAATCAGGGAGGTCACACAGCTCAGCTGTCAGTTCCAAAAAAATATCTAAAAAAAAAAATAAATTAAAAAAAAAAAAAATCCCCTGCATTAGAATAATGTTTTGTGTAGCATCTTCTTTAGGAGGAGCATTAAAGATGGAGACTTCCATGCTGACCCTGCAGGAAATTTACATTGTTAAGATTACCTGTCCCAGTCTTACACTTGGAATCTAACCTTGGTTGCATCTAACTTTTCAGTTATCATCTCAACTCTACCCAGAATATTCTTAAACAATGTAAAAAAAAAATATAAAAATGATATTTTATTGTAACTTTCCATTCCCCCAGAGAAATACAGGAAAGATTCTTGTTCTGCTGATAAAAAAAAAATGTATTTAGAACCCTGAGGACCAGACTTTGTGGTCACCGTGTTGGGTAAACTTTTGTTTGACCTCATAAAGGTATTCTTAATCTTTTCCAGTGTTTGTTGAGCACATACACAACAAGTCTATAATAGTTCTGAATATCAGATTATGAACAATAATTGTGAAAATCATTTTGATGGTTTGATCTTTTTCCTCTCAATGAATAGTAAAATAACTGAGAAGGACACAAGAGTTTCCTGTGTTAAGTATTTACCTATTATCATCCTAGAAGACCATAATGAATGCAGCTGACTCTGAGTCTTTCAGATGACTGATTTAGATTCTATCAATCAGCGTTGCTCCTGCTGAAGGATGCCTCCTCAGCAAGGACATCATAGCCTAACTCACTGCCATTCATTTATTTACTGTTAAAGAGAAAAGTTACTTCTCTGATATATTTGGACCCCTTTTTTTCAAAGCTGTGAGGCTGCTACATCCTTCTTCCCCAAAACTAGTGTCCATCTTGCTGACATGTAAAGTCAGTATCACTTCATTCACCAGCTCAGAGATTTTTTTTTTTATCACCATTTTACTCAATGGAAAAGTTAGGAAATCACATTATTTCCTGTTGAAAATCTTTTTAAACCCTTGTTGTAAATGGTACATTGTGCTATGCAAAAGGCAGATCCCCAGAGGAAAGATAAAACTTCTCTATTTGAACTTCTAACAAAGAGCAGGAGGAAACATTCTCAGAAAGAAATGTAATCATGAGACAAATCAGTACCAGCTGTAATGAACACCTGAGACCCTTAAATCTTATAGAATGAAAATGGCTTTTTGCCTCCTTCTGTAACAATGTGAAAATGTTTTGATTTTTTCTTTTGTGAGGGATGCTATCTAACTTTAAATATGATTACAATTGCAGCATACTAATTCACTGAGCAGTAACTGAAAGCAACACCATACTATCCTTTAGTTCCCTTCTAGATACGCTGATACTAAGAGCTGGTTATTGAAGGATTATTTTAATTCTTTTTAGTGTGTAAGCACCACAGTACATTATGAAGCCAGTGCATTAGTCTACTGTCTGGGGTTTAGATACTTATTTTCATTGCAAGCAAAACTGTACATTTTTTTCTGTAGGCACTCTATTATTCTTACTTCATTCACTGTCGTAGTATTGACTAACGATCCAGGGTTTTCTTACTCCTTTTTATCTGTTTGCCCTAGTTCTGTCACTGACCCTAAAAGACAATATGAAAAAGTGAGACTTGCTACTACTAGCTATACAGTGAAAAATTGATTTTGTTTGTTCCCTCTCACTCATTCAACTTGAATGGCATTACTTGAAGTTCATGAAGTAGTGTGCGAAGCAGAATTTAAGCTTATAACGTTTTCCATGAGCTTTGTTGTTAGCCTCACTACTTTTTCAGTACTAGATTAGAGAAAAAGTAATAAGCAAACTGAATAGCTAAAGAAAAACTCCTAAATTTCTTAACATGTTGTAATTACTGACAGCAGGCAAAACATGAAAATTGCTACCATTTCTTCTGTAGTGTATCAGGCTGCCATTTTAACATCTGGAGTAGGAGAGAAGCATAAAAGGAATTATGTATCACCTGAGGATGGGACTGAGAGCCAAGAATTTATGACATTAGTCACAGATCAGATGCCCTTTAGTATCTGCCTTCTTTGCTAAAAAAAAAAATATATATATATATACTCAGTTAATTTTCTTAGCAATTACCTATCATGTGTAGTTGCAAGAGAACTTGTGTGGCATCTCAAAACCTTTGAAGTCTTTTGGAGACCAAGTAGAGGAGCCTGACAAGAGAAGAGGAAATAATATCTTGGTTTGATGTCTTCCTGCTGGCTCTCCATTTTTCTGTTTGACTTGTGTCTAGCCTTTAACTTTTTAAAGTGGATTTTTGTTAAAAGAAGATCAATGAGGCAAGGGAGGTCAATCAGATAGGAGAAAAAAGAAAAAGAAAAGAAGAAAAAGTGGAGAATGACATCAGTGGGAGTGAAACTGAAGCAATGACTCCAGACAGAATGATGTGAACTGGGACAAATAGCTAGGTGATATCAAGGGTGTTCAGTCTGAAAGTTATACGTACACTGGACAGAGTCAATGCACAGAGGTCTCTAGGTCAAGAGTAAGCTCCTGGCAGCTGAATTACACTTCCGATGTTAAGATTTTTGAGGCTGTCTGATCAGTATGGAAGGTTAGCGGAAAGGGAAAAGTGAGGATGTGGCTTCATAAAATTTGCCTTTAAGAATTATTCTCAGGCCTCACTAAAGGTATACTGACAGGGTTGCTCTTTCTTTACTTTACACTTTACAGAAAGTGTATAAACAACTTTTAGTTTTTCCTTCAGTTACAAAGATGAGGAAAAGCAAAGCAAAAGAATCTATGACCCAAGACCAGGATTTGAAGCTAAAGATTTATGACAAAACATACCAGTTCCGATGCCCTCTAGGACCATTTTTAGAGTTGACTCCTTTTCTAAAAAGAAAATGGAAGTAACAGACTGTTAAGAGAATGACCAAAAAGGCAGCCCTCATCCTAATATCTTTAGCTTAATTCAGGCACATCCTGCTGAACATGTTAATCTTTGGCTGACCATTGTGGATCTTATTTTACAATAGCTTTGTCATAGCACTGGCTTTCTTCTAGGACCTTTACAGATTACTTTTTCTCTCTTTCTCTGAATGTCTTTGAGAAGAAACCTTCTATTGCTTCTTTTGAAATGTCTCCCTCAAAAACCTAGCTCACTTATACATGTACATGCCCAAATACACAGTCCCTGAATTGTTGTAAATGTCTCCTATATGGGACTAGAGTGACCATCTAGACAGGACAGAAAACCACCTTAGCAGGCAGAATTCAAGGATAGTAAAAGTTAGATTTGTTCCAATGTATTGATGACTTCTGCTGTTATAAAACAGAAGGGTAAAAAAAGAAGAAAAATTTACTGGTCTCATTTGTTTATATATGTACCTAGCAGATAGATATAATTCATACATTAAGCTGATTTCATAAAAAAGCATGTACTTTTCTTCCCTAAACATCAAGGACATTTCTCAACTATGAAAAAGATGTCTCTAGGTTTCCTGTTTAAAAACAACATACTATATAAGTGACTTCCCAAACACACTGTCTATATACTATAGCTATATTATATAGACAGTGTGCTTGGGAAGTCACTTATATAAAATCAGTAGGAAACCCTAAGGAGCAGCTGGTCAGTTAAGGCACATAAGGAAACAATTCTGCTCTTTTCACATCTAGAGTCTGGAACCCTCTCCTGAGAAAGATAGTTTCAAAATATGAAACCTTTTCTTTAAGAATACAACTGTGATGTCATCTACCATCAAGCTCATGTCACTTTTGCCCTGAAGAATGTCCTAACAAATTACAGGCCATTTTTGTTCAGAAGCCTTCTTTATCTGACAGTTGAAGATTCACAATTACACAAAGGAGAATTCAAGATCCATTAGAAGCACCCAGTGCATGACTCTGTAACCCCGTGGGGTGGCCACTCATCAGGGAAATAGTCAATTATGGGTTTCTCATCAAGTCTGCTCATCTTTTTTCCTCTGAAGACTGGCTACCAAAAAGTTTAAAAGAGCATCTTCAAGCAAACGGAGAATTTATGAAGACCATAAATTCTGAATTATAGTGTAATGTCCTTTCTAGTGATTCTCTTCTCACTTCTCGCCAATTTCTTCTTTCACCCCTTTCTGTATACTTTTATGAATCCCATAATATGTCCTGTAGGGGAGCAGAAGAGGAAGTAGCTATCCTTATAGGGGAAGAAGAAGGAAGAGGAAGTAGCTTATCCTCTTGCTATCCTTAGCCTACAGTACACACTACAAGTAAAAATACCTTCAAGAATGTGTGGATTTTAACCCCTTAACCTGAGGAGGGCATTGAACCTGAATGTGTGAATGCAATAAATCTTGATCTTGTTTTTAGTTCATTGAGAGCTCTACTGCCAATGTTAGACAGTTTTTCTTAGGAAATGCATATTAAATGTCCTTTAGAGACCTCTGGTACTTGGATGTTTTTAGGCATGTGTGATAGCTGCTGAGCTGTGTAGGCTACAGCATTTTTGGTGTACTTGGGTGAGAAAGTCACACTAGGCACTAGGGAAGCTTCAGTCAAAAGGGGAGATACCTGTGAGCTTTAAACACCTGCAAGATTAGACTTTTTATTGTCATTTATAACTTGAGTCTGTAAAATCTGTCTATATCCTTCATTTGATATATGTCTTCCTGTCCTTGGGATACACAGATCTAACAATTTACAATTCACTGCAGCACAGTAAACAACAACAACAAAAAAATAGAACAACAAAAAAACCCAAACAAACAAACAAAAAAACCCCAACACACACACACACACAAAAAAAAACCCACACAGAAAAAAAAACAAAGCAAACAAACAAAAAACAACAACAAAAACCAGTAGAAAAAATGACCTTTAGGGTAGAAGTGAAAACAAAATAAAAATATGATGTTTTTTCAAAACAACGCGATACATTATTTTTATTCCCTAGCTTAGTAGCATATTATTTTGTTTGCCTAAATTGTTCAATCATTTTTTAGAACAAGACAGAATTTACCCTGTTTCTTCTGCCTAAGACAAGCAGTCAATTTTAATTAACTCAATGTGCAGGAAACTTTGGCATTTGTGGAAACTGGGCACACAGCCAATCCCCAAAGCACCTCTGATCAGTTTGTCTGGAAAGTAAAGAAAAGGAATATGTTTGCTTAGAGAGCTTAAAATTATAGTCTGAAATCTCAACAGCTGGTAATAAAATTAATTCCACAGTCCTGCTATCTTTTCCTATCAGTGTAGCATCATTAACATCCCTGATACTACTCACATGACTAAGTACAAGGGAGCTTCTGCTCTAGAGATACTGTTTACTGTATGGAAATGTTGATGAGAAACCCATAATGACTATTTCCCTGGTTTAGTTGATTCATGTTTCTGTTGAAGTTCAGTATACCTAGAGTACTTAATGTAATAATAATA
>JAAGNO010005856.1:5241-22685 GCA_033439905.1 Ceryle rudis | reverse complement strand
TTTAAAAGAGAAAAATAAAAGAAAACCCCAAAATACTAAAAATCTTTCAGTATATATATTTTTCCTTGTTTTCAGCAAGAATTTTTAATTTGGATGTGTTGAAACCCCACATTCCTTATTCAAAAGACTATTTTTTTTTTAAAACAGTTTTTGATGTGGGACATAGCTGTTATTTTACAAGAAACCTGAAACATTTCACTGGAAATTTTTTGCCGGAAAAAAAACAAAGTTCAGTTTTCAAGCTCTTGAACTCACACTCACTAACGGTATTTTTCATTCACCCAGGTCTGGTCTTCACGCTGGACCTCCTGCTGAAAGCCAATGGCGCAAGGGCAGAGCGAATTAGATGATCTGATAAAGCAATTCAGATAAAAATGGGAGGAAAATGTTCCTTTTTATTATTCGTCGGCTCCTACTCGAGCTAGTCCACGTTAACATTTAGCCTCTTCTGTTTTCAGAGTGAGGTATGAGCATCATCCACTTATGTGGATGAGAAAAATAAAGCTGGGGGAGATCAGATGCTCTCCTGTCAAAGAACATCACCTTCGTGGCTTGGATCACATTCAACTGCTGTAGTGAATTCAACCCCTGGGACTGGGCTGACTGATGAAGTCACTCCTATGTCCTCCCCACAAACCATTCTGCTCAGACTCTTCCCATCACAATGGTGCCTGCCAGTCCAACCTGACAGTGATGATAAAAGGAAGAGGCGCTGGAGACATCTCCCTGACATGTATTTATAGAGATACCCGAGCTGGGCTGTGGTCACTCCAGTGCTGGGAGCATGATGACAGTAAGGAAGGAATGTGGCCAGGAGAAAAGGCTGGTTTGCAAACAGATGGAGGTGGCCCACAGGTCCAAAATCCAGCAACACTCAGCAAAAAAGACGTTACCACATGGGGCAAGGCTTCCTCTCCCCTCTCACCTCGTCACCGCTCACGTTCCTAACATACAAGGTGCTATTGTTTTCCAGACCTTGATTTACTCTTCCTGAGGGTGCTGCTGTCTGCAATTGGATGTCAAGAAAACGTGGCTTCTATTCTTACTGTCCCCCCACAAATCACCCTTTGCTTTCTGAAAGCATCTCTCCCCCCCAAGCAGCCCCACCATATACTTATATTTCTATTCTCTTCCTTCTGTGCCCCCAGATTAAGCTTTTTTTGGTCCTTTATCAAAAGATCTTGAAGTTTTATGTTTTCAGAGATGTGAAATTTGATGATAGCAGCAGAGGGTGATTTCAGAGCAAGAGGTTTGTCCTTGCCCATGGCAGGAGGGTTGGACTAGACGATCTTTAAAGGTTGCTTCCAATCCAAAACGTTCTATGGTTCCAAGGAGGATGATAGAGTAAAGAAGGAACAGAAAGACATAGATTTTATGTTTTTAAATTCTTAGCAAGCACCCCGTGCCCTGGGCTGGAGGGAAAACACCTCTTCTGCATTACTGTGTGCAGTGAGTGGCAAGGACCCGAGGTCTACACCTGCCTTAGCCCACTGATAAGCCCTTGGGTATGTCCTTGAGTCAACACCTCACCTCCCTAGGGCTCATTTTCCCTCTCAAGAAGGTGGGTAAATAACAGGTTTCCAGCTTCAAACTCTGTCCAGCATTGCTATGTAAAATGGTTTATACCATTATAAAGCACTTAATTTTTGTTCTGGATTAGAGCATCAGTCCCACACCCAAAATAACAGTGGATTTGTTTCGGTTGTTATTCTGACCCATCTTGGAAGCTTCGGGCTGGAAAGCCACGTTCTCTTTCCAGTTTGCATAGATGCAAACAATATCTCCACATGCATGATGCTGTTGAGTTAAATTGTTTGGCTCATCTCTCTCGTCAGATACTTTCAGCACTAACTGTGGTCCAAGAAAGATGTTTTCTGCCCAAAGAAACAAATTATTGTGAGTGAATGACATCATAAGTTTGGAGATAGACTTCACTTCTTGCTATGGACACACTGTGAGCCCACGGTCACTAAGGCTCTTCTTATGAACTCTGACTCTCGTGATAGTGAAACATGGAACCAGAGCAGCATTACAAGAGACTGCAGAAAGTCCACCCTAATCGGCTGATGACTTTATTGCCCAGCTCTAGTGAGCAAGAGCCTGTAGCAGGCAGGACATCACAGTGAAAGGATGAAAGATGGTCCCACCCAGCGTGAAAGCCAGTGGTTTAGTCATCATGATAGTGTTGGGTTGATGGTTGGATTTTTATGATCTTAGAGGTGTTTTCCAACCTTGATGATTCTATGATTCTGTGATCCACACCATCTGCCTGGACCACTGATAAGGACAGCTGTGGGTGTTCTAGCAGAACAGAGTTCCAAGGCAGCAGTTTGCTGGATGTTTAAGGGTGGTTCACCCCACGCAGAGAGGAGCTGTGAGGGAAAGCAGGATGCTTCATTCAATGATTCTACCTTTGCAACCTTCCGCTTTCTTCGGAGCGAGCTATTATTATGAATTACATCTGCAAGGCTCCTCAAAATTTACTACCTGGTAGTTGGCCAAGTAACACTATCATTCCAAGTGCCTCTTTATTTATCTTTTGATTTTTTTTTTTTTTCGGCGCGTTCCATTTATTTATTTACTAACGCATTAATAGATCCATAAATGTTTCATCCATTGTCCCTGTAGATTAAGGCCAGATGGGATGAATTTATCACAGCATGGATGATACAGCATCTTTTCCATATCTTTGTTTATCATGTACTTTGGAAAGGCATCAAACCTTAATGTAAAGACAGCAGCTGACGGAGAAGGTGGTGTATCCCTTGAGAAGCAATTTAAAATGATTAATTATTCTCCCCATGAAAAACCTCCAAAACCCCTTTTTTTTTTGGGGGGGGGGGGGGCAGGATTCTAAACATAGCTGACCTAATACTGTTTTTTTTTTTAAATTCAAATCCAAAACACCCACTTGTTGACTCGCAACCTAGCTGAAGGAGAATCATTTATTTCTACGGAGAGATTCCTCTTTGTTGTTACTGGCACGTTACACATGTTAAGTAGATGCGTTCTAGAAATATGCTTTTGATCAGAAGAGTGATGATATAAGATAAACCTTTCTTACAGAGGGGGTGAGCTGGTTGGGACGTGTCTTTTATCCCCTGAATGTCACTAAGAGCAAAGAATTTTAGTTTTCATCAAAATATTTAGTTCACGTCAAAACTTCAAGTGTTTGAGAGGTTCTGGTGAAAAAAAAAAAAACCCCTTTCACATTTTTGGCAATGGAAAAATATTAGGGGGAAGAAAACTAAAGCTTTAACAGTAAAAAAGATTTTTGCACCTATAATTTTTCAGCAGAAACAAAACAGTCGAAGTTCAATGTGTTGGTAGAAAGTCTCGCTGTGATGAAAATCATTGCTTTGTCAGACGTCTGAGGAAATCATTTGAACCAACTGTTTTCAGTCCTTTGGAACCTCTCAAAATCTGATCTGCTCACTTTTCTGATGGGGTTTCCATCTCATAGTTGAAAGTTTCCAGAAAGGAATCAGGACTTGGCTGATTTGTGGTGCACATACACACCTGAGTTCGCAGGTTGTTTTGTCCCATGCAGGTCTAAGTGAAAACCTTGCACTGGTGCCCATCTGTGAGTTAGGAAAATATCCCCCAGCCAAAAACCAGAGATGACAAATCAGGGAGACATCCTGAAAAAGAATGAGTGCAGCTCAAAGAGGGAGCGGATGGATTCACAGGTCATCCTTGGAGATGGAATTGATCTCAACAGGCCTGTATCATGATAAGCTGCAGGAGGAAGAGGATTAGGAGGAAGGATGCGACATGCCCAGCAGTGGGAAAGATCTGTTTCTCTGTCTCCTTTATTGACATTTAAGCAGTTTGCCCAGGTGGCCAAGAAGGCAACCAGCATCCTGGCTTATGTCAGAACCAGTGTGGCCAGCAGGACCAGGGCAGGGATTGAACACCCGTACTCAGTACTGGGGAGGTCCCCCCTTGAGTCCTGGGGTCAATTTTGGGGCCTCCACTCCAAAAAGGACATGGAGGGGCTGGAGCATGGCCAGAAAAGGGCAACAGAGCTGGGGAAGGGTCTGGAGCACAAGTGTGGTGAGGAGCGGCTGAGGGCCCTGGGCTTGTTGAGCCTGGAGAGAAGGAGGCTGAGGGGAGACCTTCTGGCTCTGACAGCTCCTGACAGGAGGTTGGAGCCAGGTGGGGTGAGCTCTTCTCCCAAGGAAAAAGCAACAGGACAAGAGGAACCAGACTCAAGTTTCACCAGGGGAGGTTTAGGTTGGATAGGAAAAATAATTTCTCTGCAAGGACTGTCCAGGCCTGTGCCAGGCTGCTCAGGGCAGTGGTCAAGTCCCCATCCCTGGAGGGGTTTCAAAGTCATGAAGATGTGGTGCTGAAGGACATGGTTTAGTGGTGCCCTGGCAGTGCTGGTTTAATGATTGGACTTGATCTGAAAGGTCCCTCTCAACCAGAACAATTCTATGACTGTGATTTTGTGATAATTGCGGGGGGGTAAACCCTTCTGTGTACAAGGAGAAGACTAGGTGGGTGTCTGCCTAGGCATGCTCATAAGATCTTCACTCCCCAGCTCTGTGTATTCCCTAATAACTCCCTTACTTACTAACCAAAGTCAATCTGACTTGGTAAGGAGGAAGAGATCTCAAAACACTTAACATGAGTTTATCAAATGCCATGCGAATAGGCAGCCAGATGGAGGCAAAGTACCCTTGAAGGAAGGGCTGCAGCTTAAACATGCCCCATATTCGTCACTGGAGCGTCCAAAGAGGAGTTCACCCTCCAGGCATAAATCTGTTGAAAAGTGAGCTATAGGTCTGTGTATTGCTTATAAATAACGACTCTTGTTACAGCAGTAATTTGAGCAGCAGGAAAGCGGAGGCATGCTATGACTGCACTTGTTCTCTGCAGAGAAGACATAAATCCACCTCTTCTGGTCTGCGTAACAGCGCAGCGCACAGCGAATGCGGGGAACGGCTCCGGCTGTAAATCATGGCTGGCTCCCAGCTGCTCTTGCTTTTGTGGTCTTTGCTGAGCGGTTTGTGCTGGGCTGTGTGTAACAGCATTGCCTTGGGTAGCTGGAGAGACATCAGGACCCATTTTGGGGTGTTGGAAGGAAGGATGGTGGCCCCATCATCCTGCGTAGGATCCCATCTGATGTGTTCCCCAGGGCTCAGCACTGGGGCTTGTTCTTATTAATGTTGTTATCAATGATCTCAAGGATTTTTCAGATGGCAAAAGTTGAGCATGAGAGTTGATATGTTTGAAGGTAGGGAGGCTCTGCAGAAGGATCTGGACAGGCTGGATTTATGGGCTGAGGTCAATGGGCTGAGGTTCAAGAAGGCCAAGGGCTGGGTCCTGCCCTTGGGTCACACTGACCCCTGGCCCTGCTCCAGGCTGGGGCAGAGTGGCTGGAAAGTGCCTGTTGGGAAAGGACCTTGGGAGGTTGGTTGACAAGTGGCTGAAGATGAACCAGAGAGTGCCCAGGTGGCCAGGAGGGCAACCAGCATCCTGGCTTGTGTCAGCACCAGTATGGCCAGCAGGACCAGGGCAGGGATTATCCCCCTGGACTGGGCACTGGCAAGGCCACCCTTGGCATCCTGGGATCAGGTTTAGGGCCCTCACTCCCAGAAGGACATTGAGGGGCTAATTCATCCGGTGCAGCAGACAAGATGGGAATGTAGTATCACTCCGCCCAAAAGTCAGAGGAGACAGAACTCTCTTACTCAACCAGCATCACTGAGAAATGCAACAGTCCTGTGACATCTGTAGTTATAGGGTCCTTTGTCCATCCTGCAGCTACTACTCCTCAACTGTTTTGGGCACAGGCCAACACAGCTCCTGAGAAGTCCAGGCTTAAGGTCTACTGATATCAGAAATATCATGGGGTGGGAGGAAACAGCAGGAGCCTCAATATGGGACAGAGAAGACATTTCAGGGGAGGGCAGAGCAAACCTGGAGCTGCTCAAGTAGATTGCAGCAACAGTCTCACTGTGCTCCCTTCACTCCTCCGTCCCCTCCTGTGCCACATCTACCCTCTGAGCTTCCTACCCTGAGCTCCACTCCTGCACAATGGGTTTATTTTCTTTTCCTGTTCTTTTTTAGTGTCATCCGGAAGGAGGGAAGGAAGGAAGGAAGGAAGGAAGGAAGGAAGGAAGGAAGGAAGGAAGGAAGGAAGGAAGGAATAATGGTGCTCACTTCTGCACTGTTGCAACCAACATTGTATAACCCCATAAGTACCTTTGACAAATTCTACCTCAAAAGCAGTTTGATGTTGATCTCTTCAGGGGGAGAACCCCTTTTTCTAGGGGTTTCTACAAGAGTAGAGGATTCCCCTTCATGCCTGGCCTTGAGCTGCTGCAGTAGTAGGCAGGAGGAACCATCACAGAAGAGCTGCCATCGTTATTTGGTGCAAAATATCTAGAGGAACCTTGGGAAATGTGACCAAACTCCCAGCTAATCTCCTTGGGGATAAAAGGATGGAAAATCAGGCAATGGAATGTTTATGGTGTAATTTCTATAGTTTGGAAGACATCCATCAAGGAGAACGTGATACACGACATTGTAAAAACAGAAGGTGAGAGAAGGAAAAAGAAAGAAGCAAGGTACTGTATAATAAAGAAGACATGGTCAAAGAAAATGAAGTATCAAACAACCTGGTAAGGTTTCAGCATCATAGGTTGGCAGAATATAGCAATAATCAACTGAGAGCAAGCAGTTTGGCACAGGGGGAGATCTAGCAAGTGAAATGCTGGGTAGGGATATGGTAATGAGGACTGATGTGGTAAAACACCAGGAAAACCCACTCTTGAAGGGGCAAAGGCAGCAATGTTCCTGAGGCTGAGGTAGATGACATGGTACCAAAAGGTGATGCCAGAACACTGTAGGTCAGGGTGGAAAAAGAAGGCGGGAAGCAGCGTAAGTGAGAAGCAACTGAATAAAAACACACAGAGGAAGCCGAGGCTTTAAGGGAAAAGATAAGGGCAGCCAAAAAGCAGTCTGAGTTAAGGGATAAGCAGCATAAAAATGTGCTTTTACCAATGTATCAGAGAAAAGGAGGTACAAGGCACGAGTGACTCAGGCAACTGGAATACCACGTCCTTTTAATAAGCTTCCATCAGGAAGGAAAAGAAGCAAACAAAAACAAGAAAGAAAAAAAAACAAGGGGGAAAAAAAAAAGGAAAATGTGTTTGAACAATTGGGAATCAACCTGTCAAAATATCTCTTGGTAGAAAAGAAGTAGAGAAATATGTGGAAAATTGGATAAGAAGCAAATGGGCCAGTGTCAGGCGCTATGTATCTGGGAGTACTACAGTTACAAGTGAGCGAATTTTATCTACCATGCTGCAGAAACAGGTTGAGAGCAGAAGACCTGGAAAAAGGGAAGCTTGTGCCAGACCTTTAAACAATTGGAACTGCACTCTTGGTAATTACCATTCTGGAAATGTAACCTCTGACTTGAGTACAATAATTGAGTAAGTATGAAGGGAAAGGACTTGGGAATGAGCCTGAAGCTGGAGCCTGAAAATTGAGGCTGAGCATCAAGAAAATCTTCCTAGAAATTAGAAATGTTAAGCTATGGAATAACAATCTCATAAAGAAGATGTGAGAGCCTCTTAGCTCTTATACCTACGTAGGACAGAGAACAGAAATGCAAGGCTGAATGAGCAAAGAGACTGGACGCCTTTACAGAGCTTCCAGCTGGCAAAGATACGTTACTGGTATCTTGAAGAAATGCACACTTAGAAAATAAGAGCATTGCAAATCGGAGTGCTGCTGTATCTCTACACAATCCAGGTAGGTCCTGCATTTTGAAGACATTTAAAATGGTAACATCTATTCTGCCACTGGGAAGTGGTGGAGTCCCTGTCCCTGGAGGGGTTTCAAAGCCATGGAGATGTGGTGCTGAGGGACATGGGTCAGTGGTGCCCTGGTAGTGCTGGTTTAATGATTGGACTCAGTGATCTTAAAGGTCTTTTCCAACCAAAGTGATCCTATGATTCTACAGTTTTTCTTCTTTTTCTCCAACAAGCTTCCCAGAGGAACAAACTCAGGAAAACTTTATTCTATACCTTCATACTGATACCCATCTCTCTGTCTTCCTGTGCTCTGGTAGAGACCACAAAGGTCAGTATCTCAAACTCTGCTCCTTGACATCCTTCCCCAGCTCAGCCATCTCTTTCCTCTAACAGGATGCTTCAGCATGTGAGCTCAATGTCATTGGGGAAAGAAAGCTGAGAAACAGATCCCAGAGTGAGAAAGGACAGCAAAAAGGAAAGTCCCATGGTATAGCAATGGCTTACCTACAGGGAAAGGGATGGTACATCATGTGGCAGGGAGAAATCTCAGAAACAAGCAGAGCTATGGAAGAAAAGGGAGCTCTGGAAGGCAGAGAGGGAGATGAAGCCTGTCTTTGATCCTGGTTGGAGAGGAGGACAAAGCTGGTCCCTTACAGTGAGCACTCAGGCCAGAGACTATGCCTATAAGGTGTCCAGGGTGCAACCCTCACACGCCAGACCTCTGGATGCTCCTCCATAAGGCATGTACAACCCTGCCTCCAAAACACCAGCAGCCTCACACGGTAAAATAATGCACAGGTAGGACAGAGTTGGCATCCAGAGCAGTGTCAGAGATGCTCCAGCTGTGGGGAATTCAGTGGGTCAAAAAGCCAGGGGGAAAAATCCATTACAAAAATGAAAAAAAATCCTCCGTCTGCAAGAGGCAGCTATTTTGTTTGAAGCTGTGCAGCCAGCCCTGGCAGTGAACTTGGCCAGAGAATGACATTCTCTTTCGATGGATGCATCAGTCACAGTTCTTGCCCATTCCTCAAGTTCCTTCTCCCTGCTAACCAGTGTCACTCCTGCCTTCTCCGGGCTGAGTCGCAGCAGGTTCCTTCTCATCCAGCTCCCTGCAGCGGCCTGGCCTGGGGAAAGCATGGGGATGGTTCTGTTTGCAGTGTTTTTTTAAGCATTGTTTATAGTTTACTCCTCCTGAGCGCTTGTATATTTTTGTTTCAGCCCACTCACACGCACAGCTAGCAAACACTCAGGCCAGGGCTCCATGCAGTCCCCAAGCACCCCAGGACTCCGCATCATTATCCGAAAACTGCAGGAGATGACTTTTATTTGAAAAGAAAACAGCCGTGTCAGGCTATTCCACACTCCCTTGCCCCAGCTTTGAAAGTCCCCACTCTGTGTCCCGAGTCGTTCTTGGAGAGTGATTTTGCATACCGAAGCGAAGATTGCTCTCAAAGATGCCAAAGGAATTTGGTTCCTCATCTCCCAATGAAATACTTTGAAATTCGGTGTACACATATCTCTGATGGCGCCAAATATTTCCACTGATAACATTTTTCAAGAGACTCTTCCTCTTGAAAGTCTTGCTCTCCTGACAACCGACTGGAAAGAGCATGATGTCTGATATGTCTCTGAGATAAGATGCTTCTTTGTCCCAGAGTATCCAGGAAGCAGCAATCCCTTTCCTGCAGAGCCTAGTGGAAATGAAAAGGACACTACAAGAAGGATACTCAAAGTCCTCACTCCCAGAAGGACACTGAGGGGCTGGAGCATGGCCAGAGAAGGGCAACGGAGCTGGGGAAGGGCTGGAGCACAAGGGGGGTGAGGAGCAGCTGAGGGACCTGGGCTTGTGGAGCCTGGAGAAAAGGAGGCTGAGGGGAGACCTTCTGGCTCTGACAGCTCCCTGACAGGAGGCTGGAGCCAGGGGGGGTCGGGTTCTGCTCCCAAGGAACAAGCCCCAGGACAAGAGGAACCAGCCTGAAGTTACCCCAGAGGAGGTTTAGGTTGGAGCTGAGGAACAATTTCTTCCACCCTCTCCAGGTTTGTCCAGGCTTTTCAGGGCAATGGTGAAGTCCCCGTGATCCCTGGAAAGGTTTCAAAGCCATGGAGATATGATGCTGAGGGACCTGGTTTAGTGGTGCCCTGGCAGTGCTGGGGCAACAGCTGGACTCGGTGATCTTCAAGGCCTCTTCCAACCAAAACAGTTCTATGATTCTATGAAAGAGGTATCCAGGTAATTACCATCATCATCTTTTTACTACAAGGAAATGAGGCACATTTGCAACACAGGTTGCTAAAGCCAAGCTAGAAGCATGTAGGATAATTCAAGGTTAAATTCAGACTGCTCAAAGCCAACACAATGTCACCACTGTCATATATTTCCCTCCATATCCTGGGTTTTATGCCCTTTCTGGCCATGGGGCTTTGCTGGACAAAGAGGGGAATAAGACTGTGCTCTTTTTTGTACAACTTCTTTTGGAGACCATACCACTCACGTGAACACCAGTCCCAAAGAGCACTTCTTCCTGGAAGCCACTGGTTTTAGTAACTGTGGCCAAGTCTCACTTGGAGCTGCAAGGCATCTTGGATGGAAGGAAGTCCCTCTGCACCCTTTGGCTGCCCCAGGGTTGTTGATAATGAGGGATGTGATGAAACCATATATAGACATTCACACATACATGCACACATTCAGTGTTCATGCCAACAGAGGAGGGAACAGAAGGATTTTCAGGAGGAGGGTCATGAGATGAAATGAAGTGAAGAAAAATTTGGATGAGCTCTCAGGAAAATATTTGTAAGTGAATATGTGTCGAGCTGTGGAATGGTCTCCCAGTGGGAGTGGTGGAAGGGTGGAAGCCCCTTGACTTGAGTCCTTTCGAAGTGGACAGGACAAAGCCCGTGGGACTACACAGTACGGAAAATCCTGCCGTGTCTAGGGTCAGAGGATGGACCAAATGACCTACTCTAATAGGTCTTTTCCATCCCTGATTCCAGTGAGTCTCTGAGAACCCTTAAGACTTAGTGGGAACCATGCAACCAAAGAACCATGAATACATCTCACATACCAAGATGTTAATGTCATTGCCAGACCTTTGGTCCCTTTGGCAGAGCTAACCAATGGACCTGGGATTCCCTCCAGCATCTTCTTTGGTGGCTTTAAGAGCTCTAAATGTAAGTCCTAATCCAGACATCTCTGCTATTGTGCTAGGGTGGATCAAGCCATAAAGCGTGAAGAAAAACAGTAATAAAAGCTCCATAAATTGTTCTGAAATGTTTTGTTTCATATCTCAATGCAGAATGGTCTTCATCCCCACCTCACTTAGACAAGTCCGTTTGGCTACTTGTACATATTCACGGCATGCTTCACGTAACAACGGCAGGACTTCAGTGCTACAGCTGTGAATAACAAACTCATTTTCCCTTCTTGTCTTCTTTTCAGTGGAGACTTGGGCAAATGCCTCTGGAAATTGAAAAGCATTTAACGGAGCAAAGGTGTGAAAATAGCTGAGGACTCAGAGTTGGAAAAGTACCGTTCGCAACAGCATTTGTTTGTTGCTCTCATGAGGAGATCTAAGTGCCGTAAAACTGAAATAAGTGGATGGAGTTGTGATTCTACATCCCATCCACATAATGATAATTCCAGCAGGCACGAGGCTCCTTTATAGCAGGCAGAGACCTGCTAGGAAGGGAACTTGATCTGCTAAGATTAGAGGGTTTTAAGGTTTCTTGTTGTTTGCTGTCTCATGTCAGTCTTAGTCCCTATTTTCTAAAGTTCCTCATGATTTAGGTGTTGTGATTTTGGGGAGCCAAACTGTGCAGAAAACTCCCTAAGTTTTCACGTGTGTTTGAGATGAACCTTTTAAATTGAAGGGAACTGGGAATTTGTAAGTGAAAGCTCCTAAAAAATGTTGACTGTTTCTGAGTATCTCGGTCAGTTTTGCGTGTCACTCGCCAAAAAATATTCCCCCTTGGAATGAATACGGTGGCAAAAAGCTTTGGGCACAGCCTGGCCGCTTGAGTCATCTGCTTCTCCATTTACTCAGCTGAGAAAATGCATCAAGATTTGCAGAGGGAGGAATAATTGCCCAGACAGAAACGAGCCCTGGATGTGTCAACACAATCGTCATATACAGAGTTTTAAAGAACTCGGGATGGAATTTCTTAGCATGGTCCAAGGAGGTTGAACCCGGGATTAGAAGGATTACACTTTTTAATGGAAAGATGAGAAAATATTTCAACACTACTAGGCAATAGAATATATTTTGACAGAAAGCAATGGGTGTCATACAGCATGGGTTCTTTAAGAGCACATTACCCAGACCAACATCATTTATGAGAAACAACTGTTCCCGGTATGAGATTTAAGATGGCACTAATGACAATGATCTCCCAAACTTTAGAGCATGAGGCATCCACAAAGTACACCATCATTTGTCCTTCATTGGAGATCATTCGCACTGCTCATGGGATGGAGAAATGAGTTGCTCTACTTTGTCATCTGATTTTGTATGCTTTCTCAGAGACAGTTATGTTGCTTTTCACTGTTACGAAATGGAAACTGTCTTTGTGGCCCTTCTGCACCATGTTTTCCTCTCTTGACATCCTGTTGTGAAGAGGTAATTACATAGACTAGTTGCATATAGCAGGAATAGGAGAGGGCGTGATGGCCTTACACTGGAAGAAGGTAGATTTAGATGAGAAATTAGGAAGAAGTTCTTCCCTCTGAGGATGATGAGACACTGGAACAGTTTGTTCAGGCAAGTCGTGGATGCTTCATCCCTGGAAGTGTTCAAGACCAGGTTGGATGGGGCCTTATGCAACCAGGTCTAGAAGGAGGTGTCCCTGCCCATGGCAGGGGGATTGGAATGAGATGATCTTTAAAGTCCCTTCCAATCCAAACTGTTCTATGATTCTATAGACTAAGAGAGTAGTACCAAGTAGGCAGGGAGTCCAAAGAGATGGAAGATCTTCCAAGCTAGGATAAAACTAACCCACTCCTTGAAAAACTGACTACCAGAGTGATCATTTATTGCTCTTATTTCAGAGGAATGAAGCAAAGGAGTATCAAATGGGTGGTATTCTGAGGTGGGAAACCTCTAGGCCAAATCAGCTTCTGCAGAAAGTTGTGTGATGCAGTACAAGCTTCATTTCTCTGCTTGTACTACATTTGTTTGCCAGAATTCATTTGAGGGTCTTTCTTTTGGTAAAACATAACCCAAAATCCCAGCGGCCACTCACAGTTATCCAAGTTCTCCAAAGTCTCTCTTTCCTTAAGTAAAAGTAGGTGTAAGCTGGTTTCCAGACCAAATTCTGATTCATATTCTGCCTACCCACACTTATTTTTACTGTAATTTTAACTGGACACATTTCTTCTGTTGGACACAATTGCCCTCTTCCCTTCCTGTGCTAAACTGGTGTTTGGTTATGGTTGCAAACTTTCCAACTTAGAGGCAGCTGCATTTTGAGCGGGTTAACGCAACCCTTACGTTCAGGGGATATACTCTTAAGTTCAGAAACGATGGCATGGAAACCCCTCTGTGCAGGAAACTTGTAGAGCTGACACACAGGCCTCAGCAACAATCATCTCTGAAAAGATCTATTCACCTTTCTCTTCTTTATTGGAAACACCCAAAGGAGGCAACACGCATTTACATTTCCATCTAGAAATGAAATCAGGGAAAGGAGGCTTCTATGAGTCTAACTCGACTGTTCCTTCCTTGAACTGTGTGCTGGCTTTAATAAGCTGAGGTTCCAGAAGTGACTTCAACTGATGGCGAGAGAGGGAAATCTAGAGAACAGACTCTGTTTTCTGGGAAATAGAGAAAGCTGGTTTTGAAAGAGCAAGCAGTGATGAGAAAGAGCCATTTGATGGGTTGGAGTGGGCAGGTGGAAGCAGTGAGTCACAGAGGATCAGAGACGTGAAGACAAGTAGGAGGAAAGACCGTCATGCTCCAATGGGCTACGTTCCAGTCCTGGACCTCCTCACATGGGTTTGGGCAAGTCATCTGGAGTCACAAGTCTCAGCTACTTGACCTTAACAAATAGGATCAAAAGCGGTCACTATTGGAAACTCTAAGATTCTGGGACTTGAGTTCCTCCTTCTAAACATGGCACATTGAGAAGCACTCCTAATTCTTTCCTTATTTTCCACCACCTCCTTGCCATCTTCTTTTATTTAGCAGTAAGATCAAGTTAGAGCTGCACTGAGCCTTAGGCTCATTAGGAGAAACTGAACCTCTTGGAGTTCGGCTGAACCTGCAACAGACTGGGTGTGATGACAGAAGCTGCCACCGGATCCCTTAGCAGAAGACGTCTGGGTTGCTGCGATGAAAGAAATTGCAAACAAATCAGGAATAGGCAGTGGTTTGTATCAGGCAAGGGTATTTTTTGCTAAGAAAAATCCAAAAATATTCTCTGATATAAGGCATAGTTTTTGTTCCTAGAGAAGTGGTAAGACAACCCGCTGTCATTTCCTGGCCTTATGTGATATCACATGGGGCAGACCACAGATCTTTGCAGCCATACAATGTCCAAATTCAACAACTCCAGTCGTGAAAGGCAGCTCCAGGGATGTGAAGACACCCAACACAACCTTATCTTTGGTCCCACCAAGGGCAGAATCAAAAAGCCGGATTCTTTCTCTCTTTTCTCTGTGTGCAGAAGTGGCAGCTCCATCTTGTCCCTTGCCCTCTGCTAATTCAGCAGAAAGGATAACCCCCTTGAAATCACCACCTCCCTGGCAGGTCATAAGTGCTCCTTTTTGAGGGGATTAGCCCAGTAGAGCCTGGTTACTGCACAGCGAACTTCCCCATGAGAGGGGACAACCTTTGCCGTTCGGAGACATGAATGTCCATTTGCATACACAGAAGCAGTTCACCACTTCCACTCCACCAGGGCTGACATTTCACTGTCTCTGACTTAACAGAAATGGGCTCCAGCTTTTTCTATTTTTATTTTTCACATGGTCTCCCTTGTTTGCAGTGCTTTAATCAAGTAAAACCAAAATAAAGCTTCTCCCCATCAGAACTCAGAAAGCCCCTCTGAAGAAGGAAGCAGTTGGAGTCAGCAGACATATCAGTGAAAGAATGAAGGTCATACTTTGCATAATATATTTATCTTGGAAAACATAATTTTATTCAGGCTATCCAAGAATTCAAGTGCTGAAACTAACACTAAGTCAACAGCACTTATAGTAATGAAATAAATTCTTTATAACAATCCAGCAGAAGGAGTTGACAAGGGTTTTGAATGGCTTGTTTTTATTAAAATTCTTTCATTCTTGCAAACCAGCATTGTCTGTGTTTCTTGGATATGGCCAACGTAGAGACACCGTGCAAAGTCTAAGCTGGAGTTTATTTAGTCTGCCTGCCTGCAGCAAAGAAAAATAAAATGCTTAATAAAAGATTTCCTTCTGTGGGAGACCCTGCAATTTGCAGATTGTAAGATAAGGGGGCTGTTTAGAGGAAGGTATAATTCTACATCTAAACAGAGATGGCATTCCCAGTAGAAGTTAATAGGAATATATCTTCAGCACTTGGTTAACCACAGACCTGAGTGAGAGCCACCAGAATTGAAAGCTTAAACTGTTCTTAATTGTACTGTAAAGCTCAAATGAAAATATTTTTTATGCTCAGTCTTCTTTAATCTAAACATGATTTAAATTCATCTGCACTATTTACCTGCTGACAGTAGTATAGCAAACCTTTATTTCATGACCTCTCAGATGTATTTTCTCCATGCATCTGAAGCTTGAGTTCCAGTGGCCCCCAAAAGTAGATATTTGGTTGTGTTACAGCTGCACTATTTGTCTGTGCAGGACCATGGAGCTTCTACTTCTGATCACTTCAACTTTGCCTACAGAGATGTTTCATCATGTTATTGTGAGATATTGTTTGAGGGTCAATGTTCTACTCAGGCACTCGAGGCGAGGTAGTTATTGTACATATGACAAATACTCTGGGAGGGGGCAGGTCCTGGAGGAGTGCAAGAACTTGAACGTGGAAAACTCTCTTAGCTTCAGCATCTCCTCTTTCAGACTTCCAGCCTGCCCCTCCAAGTGGTCACTATACAGCCCATGGACCTGTAACTCCATGGGAATTCTCCTCATTCATCCCACCATTCATCTACAAGATTTTGCAATCCAAATATCTTAGCACACCAGTCATAAAACAACAAAGAGGAGAAAAACTGGCAAACTCATGGCCACCTTCTATTGCTGCATTGAGATGTAAGAAGACGTAATGTTCTTCCTTCGCAGATATTCTTCAGGAGGAAAGAACCAGCCAACAGCTTTGCAGCACCTCTGTAGCAGAGCCAAGAGGAAAACGCAACTCACCTGCATCCCGCGCTCCCATTTTGACTGTAAAACAATGATGCATTTGCTCCACCTTCCTCAAAATGCACAAGCTGTCAATGCCTCATAGAATTCATGACAAGTTAAGATTTGCATCCTAGTTAAAATTCCAAAATTCCATCATCAAAATTTTTTGAACTTTACAAAGGGAGGAAGTGTCCATATGTCTCAGATTTGGATGATAATTAATGCAAAATCTCCGGCCCTATGGATCACTGAAGTTCCTACAGTACTCTGTCAATGGTTGACAATTCTGGTTTTACAGCTATAGAATCATAGAATGGTTTTGGTGGGAACGGACCTTTAAAGCTCATCCAGTCCAACCTCCCTGTGGGGAGCAGGGACATCTGCAACCAGAGCAGGGTGCTCAGAGCCCCAGCAAACCTCCCCTGGGATGTTGCCAGGGATGGGGCAGCGACAACCTCCCTGGGCAACCTGGGACAGGCTCTCACCACAGTCAGTGTCCAAAATTTCTTCCTCCTATCTTCTCTAAATCTCCCTCTTTTAGTTTAAACCATCACTCCTCGTCCTGTCCCAACAGGCCCTGCTCAAAAGTCTCTCCCCATCTTTCTGCCAGGCCCCTTCAAGTCTTGAAAGTCACCATAGGTTCTCCCCAGAGCCCTCTCTGCTCCAGGCTGAAAAACTTCAACTCTTTCTGTCTGGCCTCCCAGCAGAGGGGTTCCAGCTCTGTGAAGAGAAGGTTATACTTTCTCTATATCCCTCTCTTCTTCCCTTTGTTTCATCAGAGAAGCAATTATGCTTCTGCATTCTATCTTCAAATCTACCATGCTACTGATGTGGATTTGTTAGATGAAGCACGCTTTCCAGAAAGTCCCCTTCAGTTGGCTTCCAGAACTGAGTCACCGTTCATCCTTCCCTCTTTTTCATGAGCTATGTCCTTTAAAAATAGCATCTGTACATTACACCTCTATAAACAGGGCCATCAGGCATTAATATTTCCATGCTATCTTTTCTTAGACTTTACAGAGGGATCTGGCCAAGCCAGACCAAGCAGGTCAAGATCAACGTGATGACATTAAGGGCCAGGTCCTGACCTTGGGTCACAACAACTCCCTGCACCGCTTCAGGCTGGGGAGACAGCATGTGCCCAGGTGGCTAAAGTGGCCACCAGCATCCTGGTTTGTGTCAACACCAGTGTGGCCAGCAGAACCAGGACAGGGATTAAAACCCTGGACTGGGCACTGGGAAAGCTGCCCCTTGAATCCTGGGTTCAGGTTTAGGCCCCTCACTCCCAGCAAGACATTGCGAGGCTGGAGCGTGGCCAGAGAAGGGCAACGGAGCTGGGGAAGGGGCTGGAGCAC
>JAAGNO010005855.1:22408-39392 GCA_033439905.1 Ceryle rudis | reverse complement strand
GGGCCGGGCCCGGGGCCGCCGCCCGATCCCCCGCCCCGGGCGAGGCGGCTCGACAGCCCCAGCGAGCGGGAGCCCCGCGGAGCCCGGGGCTGGGAGAGGGGTGTTGCCGGGCTAGAGGAGGGAGCCTCAGCCCGGGACAGGCCTGCGCCCCTCGCAGTGCCTGGTGCTGCCGCCACCTCCGGGGCCTACTCCCCTCACGACGCCCTGGCCTGAACTCGGCCTCCCTCTCGAGGCCGGTGTTTTGCCCGAGGCTGCTTGACAACATTTGTGTTCCGTTTGTGGGGGATCCGCGTCACGCGCGGCATTTTGCAGCGTGACTCCCCCGGGCGGGCACGGGGGGGTGGGCACAGCACCGATCGGCTGGCACAGCTTCGCTGATGAGGATGTTTCACGAGAGCTGAGCGACGCCGTGATGGCAGGAGCAGGAGCTGCGCCAGGGTGCCGCGGAACGCTCAGCGTGTTCAGATTTCTTCAGATTTATTATGCTCTCGGCTGAGGAAGGAGCCCCGGGATGGCCGGAGACTGTTGCTCAGAAGGAACGTCACCCAAGGTGCCTCAGCCGCTGCAGGACCACGGCTGGGCAGCTGACACTGTTGAGGGCAGCAGGTTTTTTCACCGCTGGAGCTGCTTACCCAGCAGTCTGCTAAGCCAGCGTGGCAGCCGAAATGAGAACTGACCCTTTCTGTGGAGAACGTGGCGAATCACTCCAGCTCTGACCTCTGTATGGGATGTGCTCAGCCTCGCTAACCTGCTCCTTTCTGAGGAGCTGAAACCAGCTTTTAATAGCCTTGCCCACCGTTCAGAGTCCAGTTGCAGGGGAGCACGGGGTTCAGACGGGGCCTGCGCTGTCGGGTAGTGACACACGCTGTGAAACCAGCAGTTTCTCCCGTAGAAACTTCTGAATCCGTTGCACAAAGTAGTGTCACATAGTGGCAGGACCTTACACAGGGATCATGCCAGCAATAAACCTCACCTCTAACCGTGGCAGTCTCCTGTCTAGAGTGTTCAGGAGATGGTTTTGTCTAGACAGGGTTGTCTGAGCATTATTTCCCAGCCTTGATAAATATGGGAACTTTTGCAGTGCCTCTGGTCTAAGCAATCTCAGAGCCCAAGGGAAAAAAAGCTTGTGGGTTACCTCTCCTGGGCTGTGCTGGGGGTAAGAGCCCCCGTGGCACTGCCAAGGGTATGTTGAGACCTGTAATTGAGAGTCCCTTTTTCTCTTACTCTGCACTTCTCCTGGCTCTCTGCTTTTCACCTCCCATCTCTTTTTATCCCTGGAATATGGTTTTAGGGCAGACATCCCTTCATCACATACCTGAAAATTGGTAGCAGCTCCTATCGAAGTTCCTGCTCACAGGCTTTTCTTTACTTCCTCTGCACCATTTTCCACCCCACTAGACGGTGACAGTGCTGGGTGAAGCCCTTGGAAGAGCAACGGTGGGGTGGAGAAGGTGTATGAGGAGTGGGGTGCTCTTGGAAGACCCTGGGAGAAGAGGGAGCTGCTGGCAGAGGGGGACCTGCCATCTGCAGCAGGGTCACTCACTGTCTGCAGCTGGAGAAAAGGGGAAGGGGACAGTAGAGTGCCACAAATGGAGGAAGTCGGATGAAGCGAAAGCTGACTTAACTCCCGGCCTCCTGAGGTGCAGGCTGTGAGCTGGAAGAGCATCGCACCCCCTGAACAAACATGGGCTGTGGGGAGCAAACTGGGTGGAGACCGAGAGCTGCATGGGGCGGTTATGGCCAGGCCGGGGGGCTCACCTCACCCCCTGCGACGTGGACTTTCCAATCACCTGCTCTTTGGCATCAGCTCTAAGAAGTCAATAAATAGCGGTTTGAAATCAAAGGCTTCCAAGGCTCCCAAAGCCGGGGCGAACACCCGCGGGCGCGGCTCCAGCCGGCAGCCGTGGGGGTCTGCGGCCCCAGCCCACCCCGCAGCGCGGGCAGAGCCCGTTGGTAGCGGGCTGGGGAGGGACTCCCGCCCCCGGGAGGGTTGGGAGCCGGTTCCCGGTTCGCGTGGCTGCAGCTCCCCCGCGTGTCCGCAGCGCTCGCTACACGGCGGGAGCGGCTGCGGCTCCAAACGCCGCAAAATGGAACTAACCCGGCATTTATCTTCGCATCCGAACAGGGCAAGGAAGGGGCTGTACCTCCAGGTTGGCACAGATTCTCTGCGTGGTAACATCTGCCAGCTGGTCGTGTCTTCGCTGCTGCTGCTCCCGACATTCCTGCTGCTGCCCAAGCCCGCTCCCGGACACAGGAGAAAGGAGACCTTTGTGCGGGAAGAGCTTTGCATGAGGCTGGTGATTGACTGGCGATGAATCGAGCATGTAAAGGTCACAGATGCACGAGTTACATCAGGGAACATCTGGCACCAAAAGCTTCTCTGTTCTGAGGCTTGGTGAGGACGGTTGATGGACCCAGCACAGCAAACATCTGAGGGGACGGAGAGTCCTAAACGTCCAGGGTGGTCTCAGGGAGGGCAGACTGAACAACTGTAGCCTTAAAACCCAGCAAACTAGTACAGATGAGAGAAAAACCGTTTTTTAGCAGAGCCCAGATGCTCATGAAGAAAAAAATATATCCTGTTGCCCACTGGTCTGAACTGGAGGGAAATAAATCAGCTGCACAGGAGGCGGTGGCTTTCCAGGTCTGGAGGCATCTCTCTCCAGGCTGCTTGGCCACCTTCTTTTTGTGTATTGTTTTTAGCAGGCAGCCAATTGCCGGGTGTGACAGATCTGGGCAGAAAAACACGGTACCTGCTCGAGTGTGTGAGCAGAGCAGGTTGGTGACGTGAGGGAACAGCGGAGAAGTGCCGGGGGGGCAGATACAAATCCTCGCAGCACTTGCCCGAATGTTGGGATAGTACAGTAGGTGCAGGGGGTTCTGCTTTGCCAGTATCTGTTCTTAGCACCTGGCACAAGTCAAATAGAAGAGCAAACAGCTCGTAAGAGTTGTGCCCCTGGGTCCTGTGGGTCTGAGGGGTGGGAGCAGAAGATCTCGGCTCTACAGGGAGCCAATGGGCCAGGGGTACCGGCGCCCTCAGCCCCCACGGTGCAGGCTCCCATCACACTGGAAAACATCAACAGTCAACAAACCTTCAAACACCAACGAGGAGAGAACACGATGGTAGGCGAGATAAACCACAAATACAATTACAAAGAAGCACATCTGTCATATTTGTAACGCTGTCGGTACAAGAATCCATCTGGGAAAAGAGCCAGCCCTGCCTCCCTGGGAGTTAGATTCTTTTTAAATATTGTACAACATCCATCTCCATAGCTGTGTGGTGGTTGTGCTGGTGTGGGGGTGTGTATTTCTGAAGGCTCCCCCTATTAGCAGAAGATCTATAGTCTCATTCTAGAAATTTTTCCGCTATAAAAATATATTCTGGTTTTGACTGAATGTTTTTTCTCTTCTCTCCTGAAACTCTGGAGCCGTGTAAAATAGCTACATAAAACTTGTTGGGCTTTTAAAAGTAGAAGTTACTGCCTCGCCTTGCTTTTAAAAATGCACCCTTGATTTTAAGTGTCGGGGTATTGTTTGCTTTTAAACAAGCGAATGCTGAAGAGATGCTATAAACTCCTTTTTTATTTTGTTGTTTATTGAGAAAAAACCAATTATACCTAAGGGAAATGGGACTGAAGGCTTTCATAAAAATATATGGTATATAAGGAAACAAAGCCTCGGTCTTTCAGAGTAGGTGTGCAAAAAAAAAAACCCAGAAAATCTTTTTTTGGCATCATCCCTCGAGTAAACACCCTCTCTTGGGAACACTGCGGTACCCAAACCACTGACACAAGCCCTTCCTTGGCATCAGAACGTCCTTTAACCAGCATCAGCTCAATCAGGGAGGAGTGACAGGCTGTGGAAACCCTGGATCCAGCCCCTGGTTGTGTGAGCAGCTTGTCACAGAGGAGGTCTCAGCCCAAGTGCTGCCAGCCTGGCATCCCCACAGCAGGGACCGGCCATCCCCAGCATCAGGCCAGGGCTGTGGAGACACGGGGAGCTCCACACCGGGCTCAGCTGGGCCATAGGGGCTGCGGTTGCAGGCTCCTATTCTTAGCACAGACATCATTATAAGCCCCACGCAAGAGATCTTGGTGCTGCTCCCAGCCTCTGTTAGGACCTTGGGAGAAAAAGACACTCTGCTCAGCAGGAGAGGGACTCTCAGCCAAGGTTTCCCTGCCTGCGAAGCTGGGCTCGCGCTGCTCATGTCTCTTGAGTCTCCTGCCTTTCAAGGAAGGATGCAAAGTACTGGAGGGAGCGTGTTAGAGCAGCCAAGAAGAATTTCCAGTTCAAAGGATGTTTGGAAAACCCTTCTTCCAATCAGGCAATTTGCTATTTCAATTGCTAAGTGTTCCCCTTTCATTCTTGGCACTCTAGCTCCCTCTGAATTGGCTTTCTCAGCACTTCAGAGAGGCTCGTGTTACATTATGCAAGATTTAACAGCCATCACTTCTCCGAAGGTAATACAGAAATGTCTTTTTTATGACACAACAGGGAGATTTCTCATTTGGGAAGCTGATTCTTTGTTGTTACCAAATGACTGCTTTGCTGCATCCTTCATGCAACTTTGATCTAAAAACTAGCTTTTTCCTATGAAAATAAAATAAATTTTGCTGATATTTCTGATAAATGGAAGTACCTGCTGAAGGGAAATAAAATATTCTTCTTTTTCTTTATACATATATAACATATGTATTCATACACACGGGGCAGCATGGGGCCCATCCGTCCATCCCGCAGCCTTTGCTGACAAGCACGTGGCACTGAGAAGAAATTTCACTTAGCTCTCCTGAACCTCTTCAGCAATTTCCCAGGAAAAAGGCACTCCAGGAGTTGCTGATGGGGTGGGAGACTTTCCGGACAGAGATTAAAAGCTTTGATAAGAAGCAGGAGCTTGTTTGCCACCTCATTTACCACCCCAGGCTCTTTCTGCAAAGCACATAATACTGGTTTTTACCAAACTAGGGTATGAAACATAGAAAACAGAAATAGACTTGGAAATGATCCCCACCTAACGACACAGCCCATGGTCTCGCTTTCTTTGAACTACCCTACGCCCCACGTGTTGGGAAATTGCTTTCTCTGATGGACGATTGCTGGCCAGAGCGGGACCCTGATTGATTTCTGCACCTCTGCAGTTGGGAGAGCAGAGCAGAGAGGAGAGAAGTGTGAAAGCCAACACAAGAAATTACAGAATCACAGAGCGTTAGGGGTTGGAAGGACCTCGAAAGATCATCTAGTCCAACCCCCCTGCAAATGGGAAGAACAAATTCTTCTTGAACTGACCAAGCAGTGGGCTGGCTGGCTGATGTTTTCTAACCATCTGTGTGGAAAGGAGGGGGAAAACCAGGAGCTGTGAGGTGCTCACACAGCGTCTTGGGCAGCAGCAGGGAAAATTAGTCCTCACCAAGGAACTGCACAAGAGAAATAAAATAAACCCAACCAAACAAAACCAAACCCAAGACATTATAACCAGAACATGCTTGTTGGCCAGCAGTGACAGTAGGCTTCCACAGAAGCTTGCCAGAGGTGACATGAGCCCCAGTCCAGGAGCAGGTTGTCCTAGCAAAAAAATAATCCAACTGTTCTGCACAGTGACAGAGCCGGGAAGAGAGAATTCTTCAGCAGCCCTCCAGTATCCTTTCAGTTGTTGTGAAAGGCATCAAATTATTCCAAAAGACAAAAGAAGCTTATGAACATCAGCTCCTCGGCCAGTCCAAACTTCCAGATAGTTTCTTCCTGTTGTAATTAAAGTGCTTTGTATTTGAATTCAGCAGGGTTAGAAGGGGCCATACCAAACCGTGATTTTCTGGAGAAGTTTTCTGAATCTGAATTTGTGAATATTGAAGCTTCTTGCACATTGCTATTGTATCTCCCTCGCCCAGCATCTCCTCTGCAAGCTGAACAGTCATAATCGAATTTGGACCTCTTCATACAGAAGTCTTTCCATAAATCTTATCTCTATTTTTGCCCTTCTCTGACTCTTTTCTAATTCAACCGGGAGTATTTCTCTGAGAAGCCGTGACTGATATCACACAGTATATGAAGTGCAAGTCCTTCAGCTCGCACACAAACCCCATCGCTTACCCAGAGCGCAGTTAGAGGCACAAACTAATTGCTAACGATAAAGCATTTGCAGAGAGGTTCCACATCCTATTTTTAGGCCAAAACAATACAGGATAAGCTCCAATTTTTCCAAATGGCAGTGGGTAAAAAAAAAATAGATATTACTTTAATTCTGTCCTTGTTTCTTGACTAGATGAAGGCAAATAACATGTTTTTCCACCAGTCTATTATTACAGCTCCAACTCTGCACAGTTTCTTGAATAGATGTGTTTTGCTCACAGAAGATAAACTTCCTTCTCCGGAGAGATAACAGCACGATTGTGTCCAACATAGCAATTTCTAAGCCATTTCTCTAAAAATAACACTTTTCAAACCAGTGGTACAAGGCACGTGCTCAAGGCCAGCAAAGCCAAAGTAGAGGGCAAGAGCATCTCCTGCTGTTCTACTGTTCTCTCCTTCTAGGCAGAGCCGATATTTGTGGGTTACTCAATTCTCCATTTACAGGTTATTCAACTCAGTATTTTGTTTATTTTACAGAGTAATCTGGGGGAAAAACAAAAACGTTTCTCCCTCTGTTTTGTAGACTGTTGTCTTGCTGATCAAGGCCTGTTAGTTACTTTGGATTGTGAACATGATCTCTTTTTCAACTTTTTTTTTTTTTTTTTTTTTAATTTGTGTATTTAAACTTAGTTTTTGAGCAATAGATCTCTGCATGGCACCTATTCTTGGCATTGCTCCTTGGGCTGTATTTCTCCTGTGTCCCAACTCCCTGTCCTCACTGCATGTCAGGAACGAAACACCTCAAATCTATTTATTATAAATTTTAAATCACCGTAAATCTGCTTTGTATGAAGGAGGCTTTGGAACCATTTAACACCATTTTCTAGTTCTGGTAGCTGGTTAGTGACAGTTTGAGTGTGCATGAGTACATTTGCTCAAGTACTGCCAAGAAAACATGTTCATATTTTCCAGTGATATTTCTAAAAGTAATTTGATACATCAACAGCTTCTCCAGTTAAGCACCAGAGCTCTCAGATTATACAATCTTAGTGAGGAGCGGAGCTGAGCTTAATGAATAAACAGACCCAGTCACATTAAGGTTTCTGGTGTTCACCAATTGCTTTTTCCAGAGCACACCCGGGTTGGCTTCTGAGTAACAGGCTTAATGACCACAGGGCACGGGGACACTGCGGGGTTGGGGACGCTGGGAACGCTCTGCTAAAGCATTGAACAGGAGGGTAACCAGCCCCCAGACCCCAGGAAGGACCCTGCAAACGGCATCTCCCAACAGGCCTGGGAACAGTAGAATGTTTCCCGAATGTGTCAGCATTTACCGAGATGCTTTTATCTCTTCACCAAAGCAGGAAGAGCTGCTCTGCGTCCTGAAAACCTCTTATGGCATTTTAATTAAAGTCTCTAAGCAAAACCTTTTTCCTTCCTCCGTCAGCCTCCCTGCCCCCAGCACCCTGCTTTCCATTTTTATTGGATTGATTTCTAGACTGACCCTATTTGACAATTGGACATTGCAATCACAGTGATTTTTTTTTTCCTCCTCTTTAATCGAGAGGCTTATGATGAGAAAATAGCCTCAGTGTGTGCTGGGGGCCCACAACATTTACACAAGGGTCCTGCAAACCCCCCCGGGCCTGGTGCAGTGCTGGTGCACCATCTAGCTGGGATGAGCACTCATTAACATTCTTCCTTATAAATATTCTATCCAAAGGTGTTTGTCAGCAATTAACGGCTGAGGTAACCCTTCAGGGCTTTGCACCATCCTCTGCAGACAGGTGCTCCCTGAGTAAATCCAGCCTGGATTTACATCTGGGGTTCATCTGGAAACACTCCTGGTGCAGGGCCGCGTTTGCTCACCCAGCAGCACCCCACCTTCGGCCCCACTGAGGAGCACGTCACACCCCATGGCACCGGCTGAGCCCCAGAGGTGGGGGGACCTGCACCACCACTGCTGCGCTGCGCCTGCGAGCCGTGAGGTTTGGTTTATTTCTCCCGCATGGAAACTCATTTGTTATTTTACGTTACTGCCTGAAGCTTCAGAGCATCTCTTCCTGCATCTAAAGTAGGAGAAACCCTCCCTCTGCGACGTGCACATTCAGGGCTGGCTCTCCCAGGCTCACTGCACCACTCGGAGGTCAGGGGTGGGGAGGTTTGGTCAAACCCATAGTGACGAGCACAGAGATCTCGATTTAAATAGCTGTTAATAAGAGGTGACTATACCGGGGTTCTACGCATCCTGACACCTGAGTCATCGTCCTGCAGCACAGTACGCCTATCACTGAAGAAAAATAAACATGCTAATGCTAAGTTGTGGGTTCAGGCTGGATATGAGGAAGAATTTCTTTACTGGAAGGGTTGTCGGGCATTGGAACAGCCTGCCCGGGGAGGTGGTGGAGTCACCGTCTTTGGAGGTGTTTAAGAGCTGGGGAGATGTTGTGCTTAGGGCCATGGTTTAGGGGTTTTGACAGGGCTGGGAATAACATCGGACTTGATGATCTTGAAGGTCTCTTCCAGCCCAAACGACTCTATGGTTTATGCAGAAACACCACCAGATAAAGTAACACCCAGGGTAAGAGCTGCTTGCGCTCCAGCCCCGTAGCGATGCAGACAGAGCGGCACGTCTTCTTCTCAGGCCAGCAGCCAGCACTTCCCATGCTTCACTGGGTTTTCTCATCAAACCGAGGGGATGAACAGCTGGTGCCTACAACAGTAACCTTATGTTTCAGTGACATTCACACCCGTTTATAGCAGGACTCTTGCACCGCCAGGCACCATCCACACGGATGGCTAAGGAGGTCACAAGCCCACGTCCCGCATTGTAGGAGCCAGCCCAAGGCAGCCAGCTCTGGCACCAGAGGACCATGTGTGGCCACTGGCACCTCCCCTGGGGCACACCAGCAGCAGCAGGACAGCTCTACAGACAGGACAGCTCTACGTTGATGCTTTCAAATGTACGGGATGGTAAATAAAGAATTAGCAGAAGAAACCATAAGGGCTGTCACAAAGGACACGTCAGCGTTTGACTCAGGGCAGCTGCTGAGGGCCTGCATCAGACTCGGTCACACTGCTCGTCTCAAACTCAGTTTGTCTCCTTTCAGTCAATCTTTTTTGTGTGCTCTTGGAGCAGGGCCTGCACTGCATGGCATGTTTGTTCAGCCCTAGCATAACGGGACCCTGATTTCATTTAGGGTTCCCCAGGCATTACTGTACTATAAATGTTAATTAATAATAAAGCCTCTTAAAATCCCACATCCTTAATGATATATGTGGCCTGACTTTAAATTTGTCTTTAAAAACCACCTCACTGCATCTTCACAAGAAATAAATTCAGGATCCAGACCTCTCCTTCTCAGCAGCAAGTGCTGTAATCCCAGACTTGCCCTTGGAGATGTATATTTACATCTCTGCTGAAAATGTCACACTTGGGCTTTACAAACCAAGCCCACCAGATCTCATCTTTCCTCCAGCTCCTTCTAGAATTCAGTTTTCCCAAGCCTCCCCTACACGAGTCCTTGGGAAACCTGTCACAGGACGGGAATAGTGCTGGGAAGAGGCTGGATCCCGCTTGGTAAGAGCACATGAGTTTGGGGTCTTTCTGCTCCTTCTCCACCCTGCCTGGTGCTGTGCAAGACCCACGGCAGGATCTTGCTCAGCTCTAAATTCCTGCCACAGCTCAGGCAAAGCTGGGAATCCAGGCTTTCCAAAGCTGCTCCCGTGTGTGTCTCAGATCCTGGTGTCACATTATCCAGATTATCCACTTGCACATTCATGGAGTGTCCTCTGCCCACAAAGATTTGGCCCTTGCCTCATCCTCATCCTCTGAGCTCTCCACACTAAGTCTGCCAGCAACAGCAAAATCCTCAAGCATCTCTCTCTGACTCCAGTTCTTGGCTTTTGTCGGTTATTTGTGTGCCAGCTTTGCTGTTATGTTAATGTGCTGAGAAGGGTTTCTCTCAGCAGGCAGCACCGCACCGGGGGCTTTCCTAATGGGGATCAATGGGGCAGAAAGAAAACAGTGAGCCAGGGCTCCGCAGAGCCCTCCTCTGGCAGCCTCTCGTGACCCGCTGCTGGTGTGCGGAGCTGCTCCTCAACACCGGGCCAGGGATAGATTGCTACTGGTTCAGTTTATATGCTGGTTGACTGTACATACACAACAAACATATCCTGCAACAGAACAGACCTTGGACTGAGTCATGGAGTGCTTGTGTGCACCTTGGGGCTCAGAGAGCTTGGTGGCAGAGCAGGGACAGCTAGGGCTCCAGCCAGAGAGGTTATAGCAAACGTGGGGCATTTCTGAGCCGTTTAAGTTGACAGGCTCCCTCCCCTCCCCTGCTCTTATCCCAGGAGCCTCAGAGAGATTCCTGTTTTTCTGAGGAAGGTGACAGACGTCAGCCGGTGCTAATGTGGCTCTGACAGAGGAGCAGAAGTCACTGAGAACACAGGTCCCGTTTTGATTGATTCTGAACTGGCAAAGGGAAAATGGAAGAAGAGAAGGAAGAAGATGTGAGGGGAACATTTTAAAGGCCACAGGCAATGAGGCAAGTCAGGAAGAATAATAAGAGCCCCAGCCTGTATTAGGACTTCACTTACAAATAACTTCCAGAAGGCAGCTATGAGATCAATGTGATTTCATACCCGATTAAACCGCACTGCACAGAGTCCTGGAGGCTGCTTATAAGCTCCATTTCTGCTCTGTGCTGCTCCCAGACACAACGCTCCCATAGCATTTACTAATTATTTGTTTACACTCTTCAAGTGCTTTCTCAGCATAACCAGACTCAGAGTGACCAGCGGGCAGTGAGATGGGGGCACCCGTGTGCCCCAGTTCCTCCAAAGCCCAGCTCACCCCACCATCATCCCATCTGGCACGGGAAGGAGCTGTGCACTGGCCCCAGCACCACATGCTGCAGCATGAGCAAAGGTGAGAGCAGGTAAAGCAACGTCACTGGTGGTGGTTCTCCTGCAGCCAGGCTGGCTGTTTGGAGCCTCCTGCTCAAGGAGAAGAGGCTTGAACCTCCCCCCCCCCTCGCACTCAGCATTTCAACAAGGCACAAAACAAGACTTCCAGTTTCCAGGGAAGGCCTAGAGCAGATGTGCCTCTGGTTATTGACTTTCAGACACCTTTGACATTCACAGCCTCAGCCTTTGGCAGGGAAGGATTCCAGCAGCAGTTTATTCTAAAATTGCCAATAGAGATAATCTGCAGCCCTCGCCCTGTCTGACCTCGGAGCGATGCCCCCAGCCCAGGCAGCCACACGCTCCCACTGCCAGCCGAGCCCTGGACCCAACACCAATAACTAATGACAACAGCAGCAAGCACGAGCTGCACGGGGGAGGAAACATCACCCATTTCTGCATCTGGGTGCTAGGTGGGGACTGCTGACAGCGCACCGTGGTTGTTAGAGAACCGCTCTTGACTGTCCCTGCTCCTCCAGCCCCAGGCTGTATCAGCTCCTCATCCGCTGTCAGCAGCACCGGCTGACACGTTTGACCGCTTCCAGTTAGGAACTGAGACCCTGTGAGAGTAACACAGAAAGGCACCAGCACTGTGAGGGGCCGGCAGGTCCTACTGGGAGGGAAATCAAGAACCCATCCACGTGCGCATTCCGCAAAGAGATTAAAATGCAAGATAAACAGTGGAGTCAAACACCAGAAGCATGTTTAGTTTTTCCTCTCTCAGGCACTTGCTATTTTCACAATGGCAGCCAGAAGAAAAATAAAAACAAAAACAAAAAGGAAAAAAAATATCTGAAAACAAACCAACACAAACAAGATCTGGGCAGCAGGAAAGCCAAGGCTGATATTTCCTCGCTAGCATATTAAATAACACGAAGGCGAAGAAAGCAGCAGGGCCAGACACTCAAGAATATTTCTTACTCTTCAGATTTTAATCTTAAAAATTAATATGGTGACTGATGAAGATTGCTTTCCTGCTACAGACAGAGGAGCAGAGGTGCAGCAGGACAGCTCCAGCAAGATGTCAGTGCAGGAGATGGAACACAAGGGCAAGTCCTTGTTTAAATGTGAGCACCGCAGGGAACGGGCTAATGCATTACATGGACGCGTGAGAAACCTGGGAAAGACACGGGGTGACGGCTTCAGTCTGGTAGCTGTGAGGTTTAAAACTGTCTCATTAAATGCATATCCTTTTCCCAGAAAGCATAAATTACCCTGCACTTCAGCAAAGTCACAGTAGCAATAAATCAGCACGAGACGAGTCAGGCTCGAGCCCTCTTACACGGGTCAGGAAATCGCTGGTTCGTGGGGAAGCAGCTACAGCATCAAACGCTGCCGTGCAACAGGGGAGCAACAGGGAGCTTGAGCTCCTTGGGGGTGATGGATTGCATCTTGGATGCTGCTCCAGAACTTGATCAAGTTCTAATTTTATTACATCTGCTGAGAAAATACAGCTGAGTTTTTATTGCCCAGGAAACCCTTTCTCTAGTCCATATAATAATTTAATGAAAAAAAAAATAGAATTACTCCTTCAATTCAATAATGAGAGGACACTCGTGTGGCCACCACTATTAATTCCAGGCCAGCCTGCCAGCATCTCGAGCCTTTGTTAATTCCACACTGAAGGTCTCCAGGCTCACCCCTGCGCACACAGGACTGTGCTGGCAGCACTGCTATGGCTGTGAGAGATCCTCCTGAAAAACCACTGGTGCAAAAGGGAGCTCAGGGGACAATTTTCCATAAAGCCGACACAAATAAATCAAATGGCCACTGCCAAGACAGCCAACGGTCTCTGCGAACCAGCGTGTGAACTCTCCCTGACTAGTGCTGAACAGTCCTCCCCTCCCAGGCAGTGAGTGACCAGGGGCACAGTTCAGGGAAATGTCCAAAAGGATGGACAGTAATACTATATATATAAAATATAACATCTATAAATCATCCAGCATCACATATAGGAGAGAACCGAGAGGTGCAGAGGCCACTCGATAAATCTGAGCAACTGCTGCTGCAGAAAGCCCAACACTGAGCAGGGAGCGAGGCCCAGACCCTCCGGTTCAGAGGACCAGGGGAACCAGCCTGATGTTATCACACAAGCCAGGCTTGCTCACAGTTAGCAAATGGCTTTAGATTTGTATTCAGGTAACGTGAGTTGAAATACAAACTGCAAACTTTTTCAGTCTAATATATAAGGTGATTTGCATAATTTCCTATTTGCATGGGGCTCCTATTTAATTTTTTTTTCCCCTGCCTTGTATGATCAAATGTACCTACCTCCAGATGAAATGCATTTCAGGTTTAGAGGATTAACCTGCCTGCAAGAAGTGGGAATGCTGACTGCTTGTTATCTACAAAATACAACTCCAGAGTCCCTGCGAGCTGGAAAAAACTTGGCTGTCTCCATTCCTTGTCACGGGAAATTGCATCACCACCGTTCCCAGGGGGTTGAGAAAGAAGTCTCATAGAACACCTGCCCAGGATCCCCTTTTCTCCCTCTCTTTTGGTGCCTTGGCCACATGTAGATGGGGATGCTGTAGCTCACAGAAAGCTCATGTACATCCACCCAGAGATCCCAGGTTTGGTGTCCAAGGCTCCCAGTTCCCACAGGGGTGCAGCATTGCACCTTCTGCCCAGGGGAACAGAGCTGATTTGTCTCTGAACATTTCAGCTCCCTCTCGCTAGGGCATAAAAGGGATTCAAAGCTGCATCTGAGGAGAGCAGCTATCAGGAAAAGGGCAGCTTTGTAGCTGCTCTGAACAACACAGGTTTTTGGAGCAACATCTGTGTTGGTAACCAAGATAACACCAGCTCTGTAGGGCATGGAAGAGATGTGTCATCCCTGCCTGCCTCAGTTTCTTCACATCAAGTACAAGGATGGTAGTACTGGCAAGAACAAAGGTTAATTGCTAAGATATTAATTAATATCAGCTTGCAAAATGCTTTGCACTGAGCTCCTCAGAGGGCAGATTCACACCCAACGCCCTGCTCGAGCACAGGCCATCCCCACCCTACATCTCACCTAATCCACAGACCCCCCACCATCACGACCCAACAAACATTCCACTTGTTGCTCACTGGAGGAAGGGGAGCACCTCAAAGACATTAGTGCTGCCAGGTCAGTGAGGTGTCCCCACTACCCTCCAGAACCCATGCAGGTTTCCTATCTGTGCCACCTGAATGCTGGAGATGAAATGGCTCTTGGTCTAACAGGAATTAATATTTAAGGCAGGCTTCTTCACACCTGCCAGGCTGGCTGGCCAGCCTGCCTCCTTCGCAGGCAGAAAAGCCTGCATTGATCCATGGCTAAAAATAGGCCTCCAAGGTTCAGAAGCAGCACCACCAGCTCCCCCAGCGAGGCTGCGAAAGGTTTCTTGCATCTGTTGCCTGGCAGAGGCCCAAAGTATTTTTCTGGTACAAGGGGCTTTTTTCATGCATCACCAATGAACAGAGCTGCTATTTTTAGCTCTAATAAGCATATTTAATTTCCTACTGCCTCATTTCGGCTGTTTCGTGCAGCTAGCACTGCTGAGTCTCCCTGGGGACCGGGGAGGACCAGCCCCGTGCCACTGGCCGGGCTGAGCTCGGTGCTTTGTAGCTGGTCTGTGTCCCTCGAGCATCTGAACAGAGCCTGCTCCTCTCAACACCACCAAACCCTGGGATTCAGTAAAGAACCATGTGCCAGGGCCACCCCGCTGTAACCCTGAGGCTCCCACCTCAGCAGGTCAGAAGGGTCCTCTGGGCAAGGACCCCCACATCCCTGAGCCTCTCTTACTATTTAGGGCAGCAATACTCTCCCATTGCACAGATAATTAATCAACACAACATCAAAGGTCGCTCCTTTGAAGGTATAAAATGCAGAGTAAGGCAGTCTGGAGTCATTCCCAATTAAAAAAGAGCCGTGGGAAGAGCAGGAATGGTGAAGCCATTTCCCACTGGAAACGCCGCACGGTGCAGGGAGAGTGGAGCCGGCACTGCTGGGCCAGGGCTCAGCTCCTGCACACTACTCAGTAGCTGACCACTGGAAGGGCTTAACTGGGAGCACTGGGGACCCTCCGTGCTAGATGGCCCTGACCAGTCAGCTGTCCTGCAGCACAAATGGAGTAACTGGTTCAAAGCCAAAGCCCTGCTGTGGAACCAGGGCATGTGTTCCTCAGACAGGCTGAGCTGGACAATTTTAATTATTGAACTAATTCCAATTCTCTACTGATTGATTTCTATCCCAAAAGCAGCCACGGAATTCCAAAGCAGGGACCTACACTTGCTCCCAGCACAACCACTTTCTCCTTTAACAGGCAGAGGCCGGCAGAACCACGCTGTGCGGGCCGGTGAGGGACCTTCCTTTGGCAGATGACTTCAGAAGCATCACAACTCCTGACCTGCTGCTGCCGTTAGCTCACGAGCCGTTACCTGGGCTGTACTTCCCACCAGCATCTCCTGAGACAGAGGCGGCATTCAAAGTAGGGTCCGAATTCACTTTCCATCCATTATTGATTTTGGTTACGAGGGAAGGGGATGCAAACGCTTAACAGGGCTTTATGTCAGAACTACCGTATCAGCACATGGCGTCCCCACATAACTCACTGTCAAGTCCGGACTGCAAATACAGATCTAACAACTAGACAAATAAAGAATATGGGCTGTTTATAGCTCAGTCCTTATCCTCCAGTAATCAATATGGCTCATTAGGTTTATGAGACAATCATGTCTTCTGCTACCCCAGCCCAGAACCTCTGAGTAATGGCTTGCTGATGCCAAGTAATTATAATGATGTCTTGCAAGTGAAGCAGAAGCAACCAAGTAAACTGATTTAAAGCAGTTTAATCGGGCTGAGTTTTCCTCGAGCTCCGAGTCTTTCCACTGTTTTACCTCTGACTTTAGCAGCCCAAACCTGCACTTCATTAGATATTCTTGTGGGTTCCCATGCTGGGGACTTGGGGAGCGTTCTGCTTTCAGATCCAGTGATGTATCAGTGGCACATGTCTCTAGATGAGGACATGGACTCCTTTGGACAAAGCCATTCCTCTGCCAGTGGCTTGGCAATCAATGGCTTGGCAATAAACGGGGGATGCTCTTGGGACTCAGCATAATGATTAAAGTAACGGCAATTACAAGAGCAACACTATTAACCAGGGGTAGAGAAATGATGCTGCAAGTGAGAAAAGCTCCTCCGGACAGCAATTCTCCTGCAGAGCTGCTCCTCCAGCCTGTCCCCTCAGAGGGCTGTATCTGTACCTCACCATGGGGCAGCTACCCCAGGCTCCGCAGCAGGCAGGGGTAACACTGCCTGGCCACAGCAGGGCTTTCTGCTTGTCCTGTGATCTAGTGCGTGGTTTGCCATGTATTGGCCCAGCCTTTGCTGCAGAGATGGCTTTGAGATAACCCCCAGCTTGGGAAGGCAGGGTCTGACCAGCACATTTTCTCTCATGATGGCTGATTTGGGAGCAGCCATTGTACATGAGATTTTTCCGACTTTGAGAAACCAGGCACCTTATTGGAAAGATGTTTTAAACCCCTTTGCATCTCTGTTTCTTTTATGGAAGCATCTACTCCAAGCCCTGCAGCATCTGCAGGAATCACACACTCCAAGCCCCTCTAACTCCGTTCTACCACCTCCTCTCTACTCCTCCCTCTGTCATGATGCTCCAGCTCTCACTCAGATGTTTGTCTGAGGAGTGGTGAAGTGTTCGATTTCATCATGAGCTGGATACTTGGCTTAATAGCCAATGTTAACTCTTTTTCATCTCCTCAGAGCAAAGTGGCCAATCTATCCACTAAAAATGTTTGATCAGACACTCTTCTCACACCATCATTTCTCACATGCATCCCCCCATTCCCAGTCCCTCTCAGTTGCTGCTGGGCTTAGCTCCCCTCCCCCCCCCCCCCCCCCCCCCCCCCCCCCCCCCCCCCCCTCCCCCCCCCCCCCCCCCCCCCTCCGCCTCACCACCGACGC
>JAAGNO010005855.1:0-22308 GCA_033439905.1 Ceryle rudis | reverse complement strand
CTTACTACAGAAACTAGGAATTTCCTCATTAATTCCTGAGTGAAGTTTCCAGAGACAGAGTAGGAAAATACAAAATCCCCCACTGCTTCAGAGACACCAGCTCCTGTGGGCTGAGAGCCACAAGTGTTCTCTGGATTACTGCCTTGGCAGGGCTTAAATGTTTGCTGCAGACATAAGCCCTGTCATGGTTGATTTTATTTATTGTTTTGTAACTGTATTTCCAAACAAAACAGAAAGTGAACAAATAAACTGGGTGACAGAGCTATAAAGCCCGTGACTGCTCATTCACTTGAAGGAAAGCCTGCCTCAACTAATTAACCTGTGCAAGCCTTGTGCTGCTCATAAACAAGCCATGAATTAATATTGTATTTTTTCAAACAGCCGACATACGCCACTAAATATTTATTGGGCAGCAAAACAGAAATCGCTCCCCTTTCTAGGCTAAGCACAACAACAACGGGAGGCTGAGTTCTTTAAATGAGGAGGAAATAGTAGAACAAGTTTGTTTCCCTGCTCTTGCTGCCCGTGCTGAGCACATCTGGACCGCGCTGGAAGAGCCAAGTGAGCGTGTGTGTGGAACGGGCTTGAGCTGCAGCCTACCTGGCACTGGGGGGATTACAGAAGCAAGTGCCACAGCTCTGGTTTTCTGCACCAAATCTCCTCACGTATCCAGCGTGAGGATGGATTATGCCACACAGCACTCTGGGAAGCTGAGGGTTTGCTTCCTCCTGCACCCGCAGAGATGAGCACGTGAAACACATAAGCAAGGCCAGGCACGAGGCAGGCAAGTAGATGGGAGAGGGCAGCAGTAGGGACAGGGTTCTGCTGGCCCCACAGGTATGTGCAGAAGTTGTCTGCAGGCTTTTGAGACCAGCCCTGTGCATTTACTGATCTTACACGCATAATGGGAGACTTAAGTAAAATAGAGAGGGGCAGAAACACAAATCAAGGAGTAACATTTTTGAAGGAGAAATTACAAATTGCAGTTTAATCACATAATCAGTTTGACACTCTCAAGCAAGCTAATTTCTTCCCTTGCCTCATTTCACCCACTTGGCAAGATGAATCTTAATGAATAACGTCCTATGAATATTTAATTTTTTGATCAATCTGAATTTTTTTTCCCCCCCTTCATATCCCTACCTGCTGGAGGGATAAATTGTCTCTCTCCCCTTTTCCTCTTGCAAACATACAGAGGACAACAGCTTCTCCTTTCATTTCCATCCTGCACTGGGATTTTTTGTTTGGTTGGTTTTTTTTTTTCCCCATTTTTTCCTCCCGTTTTGGCCAAGCAGTGGTCATCAGTCACCCCTCGCCTGTCCTCTGGCAGCTCCCTGGGGCTCACCAAGCAGGCAAGGAGCCCCTCACCAGGGCACTGGGGCCAACACCACCAGCTTATTTCACCCCATAAGCCACCCACCAGCCCCAGGGAACCTCCTTGAACTGGGAAAACTTTGCAGACAAGTAAATTGATCACTGAGAATTGCAGATCGTTAATGCGAATTGATTATCTCTAATGGTTTTAAAGCAATTTAAATGTAACTGGATTGTTTGGGCAAGAATTTGGTGTCTAAGGAGAGTGCAATAGCAATCCCCTGCTAATGAGCATTGACTGGCTCCTGCACACGGGCGATGGCTGCTCTCGGCTGCAGGGCCCATGGGTCACCCGTCTTGAGCCATCACACCTCAGCGTGTCACTAAACGTGGATGAGCTGGTGCTGGGGAGCTGTGGGGTCCCTGCCAGAGATGCCCTTTTAGGAATTAGCTGGACACGTCTGCTCAGGCTTGTCTCAGAGCTGCCGACCACCTCTCAGGGCAGGATAAACAATCCACCCTAATCCCTGCCTATTTTATTTGCTGTTTATCTTTGCCTCTCCAGACTGTTTAAACATTTTCTGCTTAAAATTACTGAATTAGAAAAATCTTGTCAGAGTTACCACTGCTTTCAAGCTGGACATCAGTGCCCTTGGTTGTACCTTCTCGGTACAACACCATTGCTGCCCCTAACAAGCTGCAGTGAGTTACCTGGCTGTGCTGAGGGGGTGAGAAACACCAACCAGACTTCACCCCAAAAGCCATCAGATTTAGGGGTGTTCACATTTGTGCCGAAGGCCGCTGAAATCTCCAGTCTGAAGGAAAAGCTGCATTTTTAGCTCAGCCTGACAGGCTATTTTCTGAGCTTTGCTAAGTGAATGTGGCACCCAAGGAAATGCTGGAAAAGTTATTGCAGGTGCACACTGGGATGGTGCAATTTTGCCTGTAAACGGGTTCACGCGAGAGACGTCTACTGAGCAGGCTGGTGCTCTAAGCCTGGCTTGGCAGTGGTCAAGAGGATTTGCAGTGGCTGGGATGCTCCACTGGGTCTGTGCTGTGCATGGCAGGCTGGGACAGAGCAAGAAGCCACCTTCCCAGCACACCAGAAGAATGTGAGGACCAAGAGCTCAGGAGCCACCAAAAATAAAAACCATTCCCAGTGAGCTGTGATGGGTGATACTCAGGGTGGGTTACTGCAGCCTCACCTGCTCTCCACTGAGCTAAAGAGAGGCACACAGCACTGCAGGAACATCACAACTTATGTGATTATGGGTTTGGTCACTTATTTTATTGAGAACTCCAGGAATTCCAGGAGCTTTTGGCCACATTGCTCCTGACATACCAGAGAGAGAATGTGTCTTTGGCCAGAAATCCACATTTATAACCCCCAGGAAGGCTCCCACTGGCTCCGAAACGCAGAGTTTGTAACCCCAGTCCTGGTTTAACTCTGTATCCCCTGTTCCTTACGCCATTCCCTAGCACAGAGGTGGTTACTGCTTAATGCAATTTGTGCTTTCTATAAATTATTCAAAAGAAATCTCAGATTACAATTTACGGATGTACTGCAAAAGATAAACACGGAATTTAGGGCCTGTTTTCGTTGAAAAGTAAACAAGGTGCCAGCCTCATGAGGAGGCAGCACGTTAAGTCCTGCATTAGAGTAGATGAGATCTCACCCCGTCCTGACCCACTTCTCCCAGTCCCCTCCCTCTTCAGCCCTCTTTGCCTCTGCACTTGACCATGCATCTTGATCTCGCAGGGCTCCAGTTTACCACCTTTTAAATAGCTCAGGTGATGCAGAATGAGCCAGGCAGAGCTAGATGGGCTTCACCACCTTCGGATGAAATCCCAGAGCTGTTTATACATAACCCTGATGCACCAGCTCCCTGCTGGCTTTAACCGTGACCTTAAATCCTTTCCCTACCATCACCCTTCCCCAAATACCGACTCTCACCTCAGAGAGGAGGGCATTGATCTGTAACAGGAGGCTCAGCACTTCCCACAGCCTTCCACACTAACTGCCACAGACCAGCGAAACCAGTCCCAGGCTTTGTAGAGGCTGGGGACCCATCACTGGGGGTCTCCTGCAGATTTGCATGATTGATTGCAACTGATGAGACAGAAGAACCGAGCTGCTCAGTCCTTCTGCAAAGAGCAAAGCATCTGAGAGCAGTGGCCAGGGCTGGAAGAGCCCTCACACCCCCCATCCCCTGCACCCTGCCTGTGCTCCAGCCCAGCTAGCTCACCAGGAACTGCGTTCAGTCAATCAGCACAAATGCTTCGCTCACATTCATCGCCCAATATTCAAGTCTGCCAACTATCTGAGCAAGCGAGAGGCTTTCAGGGTGGTTGGCACGTGCCTGCCTGTTTAATCTGTTTGTTTAAACTGACAGTCGAATCGCTGGAAATACAGCTGAAATGCCTCCATGAATTGAGGGGAGGGGAAGAAAGCCTGAGCACTGGTACCAAGGCTTTCCCAGCTCAAAAGCCTGAGTGCTGGTTGCAAGGCTTTCCCAGCTCTCAGACTGCACACAGCAGGTCTGCAGAGGGAGAACACTGGATGGAGATGTCTTGGGAAGCTGCACAGATTCTGAAATGCTGGGAGCTGTTCCTGCCTCTGCCCCACATTCCCTCTGGGCTTTTGGGGGTCATTAGCCAGGACCCCCCCTTCCCCTTCTATGCAATGTGATTTCTTAAACCCCATCCTTGCCCTGGAGATTGTGCAGGGCAAACTGGCTCTGTGCACGCAGCAGCCCTGCGAGGCTGATCCAACCCTGGCTTCCAGGCTGTGCCCAACACCAGCACCTAATGCTCACAGCAGGCAGATGTTTCCATACTCCCTGTTATCTTTTTTGTTTCCAAAATAGGTATTCATTTACCAGGTCCTAATTCACCTCTGCATTAGAAGCAGCCAAGCTATTGGCTTCCCACATTATTCATCCCTCTGGTAGTACCTCCAGGCAGTTCACCAGAATTTCTCAAAGAGCTGAGGGAAGTGAGCGACCGTTAATAAAACAGAGTTTTCAGTCCCTTTAAGATGATCAAAAGGAGAGACAACAGCATTTCATCTCTCTCAGATGTACCTCAGGACAGTTTGTCTCTGATGAGGAAGATCCTTAAGCCTCCTTCTGGAGTGGGCAGAGATTGCATGGAAAAGCCAGCTGAGCTGGGGAGGTGGAAGCACTGACTGGGCTGGGGTGGGTGCTGGGGGCAGAGATTGAGGCTTTGTGCATTTGGGGATGGTTGCTGCAGTTTTGGGGTTCGTGCTGCAGCTGGGGGAGAAGCAGAACTGCCTGGAAGAAGTGTGCTCGGCCAAGGCTCATCGCCTCCTGGCTTCCAACTGCTGCTGTCAGTTCAGTGACCCTGTCCTGTCAGCGCGTGAAAATGAATCCAAAGGAAAAATGTTTTAAACAACTTGTGACACGGCACTTTCTAAGGCTGTTGTCATGTTTGATCACTCTGCATCGACTATGAATCAAGGTGACACAGTCCCTGGTGGCTCAGCCCATCGGACAGCGGGTGATGTCCTGTACAGTCACAGAGAAGCGCCTGTCTGCAGACACTGCCCATCGGTGAGGAAAAGAAGTCTGCAGGCTCTGCTCATTTCCTGCATTTCACATTTTCCAGGTGTAGAGGCAGCCAGAGCGAGTCTGAACTTATCGCAGATCTTGTTTGCAATAAACCTGCCCTGAACTTTGAAAGGCCAAGAACACTCCTTCAGTGCCCAGACCCGAACCCCATCAGCCTCTCAACTGGGTGATGTCACTTTCTCTCCCCTAGAAACTGTAAATGTCACACAGAGAAGCCTTTAGAAAATTGCCGTGATGTTCTGGAGAGCAGAGGAGCTCAAACAGGCATTTCTGATGAGCAGTCAGGAAAGGAGCACTTGGCCAGGGATGAGCAGAACTCAGGAGTGAACAAGGACAAAGTAGGTTAGGAACAGGAGTGAAGGAATGAAGACAAAGAGGGAAAGAGATGTCTGTGCAAGGAAAGGCAATATTTAAACCACAATACAATCAGACAAGCCCTTCCTTCTTGAAATGAACGCACCAATACAGCGGCTCAGGCACAATCTACAGCAAATTTGGCCAAAGACACCTAAAGTTGGCAACGCAAGTCTTATAATAAGTGATTCCCTTCAAACAACTCTAATATTAAAGAAGAGAACAAGAAGAGAGGCTGCCCTGGCTTAATTTTCAATTCTCAGACACTCTGTAGTAATCTGGAGCTGGTTTCTGGGTTATTTCCCCAGGATGCCCCATCTCCCCCAGTGAGGTCCAGGGCAGAGGCACGGCCAGTGGCTGCTGCAACTGCCCCCCCCCTCCCCCCCGCCTTCATTGAGGACAGATTGCTTTTTTGAGCAATAGGGTTCTGTGTCTGAGGGCAGCTTGGGACCCCATCACCAGCATCTACTGGGCAGCCAGCGAACCCCTTCCCCTGCCCACAGCATCTCATTCGAGCCGGCTGTCAGCTTCCCCTCCTCCTCCTTCAATTATCCTCACAGTTTAGATCTCTGAGCTCTTCCCCGTGACCCTCTGCCTCTCCACATCTCTTTCTCTGAAGCTTCTGCTAACATTAAGTTAGTTTTTCACAGACTTTGCAAGCGAGAAATAAGCCCCATCTATGAAAATTTGAGCACAAATTTATCTCAAGTGTTATTTTAAAGCCTCATCAGCACAGTTTCTGTGTTGCTGCTGCACAGAATCGCCTCTCTCTAAAGCCATCTTAAGTTTGGCACCTTCCACGCCCAGTTACATCCCCTCTGAAGCACTTTTCTTCATTTGCAGGAGCAGTGGAACTGCTTAGTGGGGGTACCACGTGCTGCCGCCCCCTGCTCACAGCAGTCACTTCATTACGGGAAGGGCTCTTCTTTAAACCGCGGCTTCATGCTACGCAAAAACCTAAATCTTACCACAAGGATTTTAATTTGGGATTAACCGATCGGGAAATTAGATCACTCGTTACATCAATCATCTTGCACTCCCTGTTACTTCACGCTCCAAATAACTTTGCTGCAGTAGGATGCCAAGAGCTGGGCACCAGCAGTCAGGACGCTGCCGAGCGGGACAGGAGTGCCTGGCAGTAGATAACCTGAAGCCTTCTGCTCAGAGGCCACCTGCAAACAGCCAGTGCTCGCCTCTAACTCTACGTGTGGGTTTTTAGTTACCTCAGTGTCCAAGTCTTGCCTACAACTTGCACACAATTGCTCAGCTGCTCAGTCTCTGTGCTTTAAATAGGAACCACTTCTCTTTGCTGATACGTGCCTGTTCTCTTTGGGATAAACCTATCCCTTAGGATTGTATTTTCTTACTTATGCAAGAAAATTTTATTCAGAAGAGTAATTTCTTGAGACTCAGTGAAGATACCCACAAGTGCAACTGCTCGCAGATGATCCCCACTCATAAAATAACCTGTTTCCACGATTGCTCCTGCCAGCAAAGAGCTCAGTGGTCTGTTCCTAGCATAGAGCTCCACAAGAGGGGTAGACACAAGTGAAACAATTTTTAACCCCATCAGCCTCTCAACTGGGTGATGTCACTTTCTCTCCCCTAGAAACTGTAAATGTCACACAGAGAAGCCTTTAGAAAATTGCCGTGATGTTCTGGAGAGAAGAAGAGCTCAAACAGGCATTTCTGATGAGCAGGCAGAGTTAAGAGCCACAGAAAAGTTTTTCATACTTTCAGTACAGATAAAGATTCAAGGTAAATATTTCTTTAAAAGCTTTTAATTCCAGAACTTACTTTTTTGCAGCCCCATTCATCTCAGAGAGAGCTCCTACAGCCCAGCCACTCCCTGAGGCTCCAGCAACCAGTCCCAGCTCACCAGGTGCTGCTGTGGGCGGCAGATTTATTGACTCTCTCTCCTGTTTGGCAGCTGGTTTAAATCAAAACCCATTAAAAATGGTGCTCAACACTCTGCCATTGTTTGGGGTGTGTGTATCTTACATTGTAGAAGCTGATTTAGAGAGAGCCAGCCTGGCAGGCAGACGTGGATGTTACGTTACTTACAGATGCTCTGTTATTCGTAAACAGGAATTTGTCTGACTGCAGCTACTTCCAAAAGAAATCCATGTGAATTATTTGCGTGCTCTGAGCAGTACACGAGAATCCCTTGTCCAAGGTCAAAATCAATTCATTATACTGTTAAAACAAATAAATTCTCATGTATGTAAATATTTGTGTGTATGTCTCTGCACTGACAGGTGTATGCACACAGACACACTCCCCCCCTCTCGTAAATTCTTGCTTTTTTGCTTTCATTTCTAGGGCAACACTTAACAGAAGCTGCAACATCATAGAAGGCCCAAGTGGGGAAGCCACGACAGAGCCAAGGTCCCAGAAAGCCAATTACACTGTAGGAGAGGGTGATGATAACTAATGAGATTTGCATGCAAATAACTGATCTCCTGATACAGAGGATCACCCAGACTGTGCTGGGGACAGCGCTGCAGGGAAAGGTAAAGGCAGAGGATCAGAATCCAGCAGCCGTGGCTCTCGTAATAAGCGTTTCTTTGTTAGAGATGGCCGCGCAGGAGGCTGAACTGGTGGAGATCTGGCTGCATTCTTGCAAAGGCCATTCATTGAAAATTAATGACAGCTTAAGTTTTCAATTAAATTTTCATTTAAAGTCGGTGACTGGTGCAAATCAGCATAGTTCCACTTGTGTCAGTGATTTATGTTAGCTGAGGATTTGGCCCGACAGCGTGAGCGAAAGCCTTGCCAAAATACGCTGAAGAGAGATCCTCTGGCCAGATTCTGAGATGGGTTTAAGCCCTGAAAGGTGCAGATGGGCATGAAATCAATGTGAGTCAGGCATTTCTGAGAACTCTATTAGGTGACTGTCTCAATTTTCTGATCTTTAAAACACTGGCCCCGAGTAATACTTGGCCATAAAGAAAACAATCCTGCAACTCCCAAAGCCTCTTTTATTTTCCATGTTCACGACACTGCTCAGGTTCCACATGAAGAACTCTGAAGTCTGAGGCTCTCTGCTTGAGCCATCCCTCGTGTGGCTGAGGGAAGGGGTTGTCTTCAGCTGGGCACAAATGCCTGCCCACCAGTCTACATAAAATACAAGTGCTGGGCTGACCTGGTGCCTGACACAGCCACAGCTCCCGCAGTCAGCCCCACCTGTGCCACGCAGGGTTGTGGCAGGATTGGGCCCGTGGCGTGTCTTTGTGGCCAAGATCCCTTCGAGGTCAGAGGCAGGACAGGCAGATGGGGACTGCTGGCTTTCACCTCTCTGTGTCATTGCAAAAATCACCTTTGAGAGCGTGTCTAATTGATCGCTGACGTTTGATTTTGCACAGTCTTTCAGTTATGTGGGATTTTCACAGTTTGCTGCAGCCCCACTCCCATTTTCGCATGTTTTGACTATTTTGGCATTAGCCTTTTAAAACCTAAACGGACACTGGGATAAAAACAGGAGTCAGATTTTTTAATGTTTGAAAACCACTTCTCCCCTTTTGGACAGAGTATAAAATAATGAGCCGTTGAGAGACATTATATATAATTAATAAGCCGTTACTGATGTATTTTAGGTAAATAATGCATTTTAATTAACACATTAATAGTAATTGTAGAGGAGCTGAATGACTGGGGTGCTGGCGAGGGTGCTGGGGGAGGGCACTGTGCACTCCTCTGCTGTGCCACCCCGGGGCTCGTGCAGCCCCACAGCTGCCCCGTGGGTGCCATGAGCTGGAGAACATTTCTCCGTGCCCACGGTGCCCAGCTCTTGTGTAAGACTGGTACCAGAGCCGGGACTCACCGTGCAGCACGTCACGCACCGGGGCTTGGTGCCCGGCCTCATGTCACCAGCTCTGCATTCAAGGACATCTCTGCTGCCAGAGCCAGTCGACACCTCATGCCAAGCTGGCAGCTCCTACTCACCTTCCATGCCTGGTGTGTGCTGCCTTTCACACCAGCACCCAGTGCCACCCAGTGCCACCAGAAACACGGGTCCCTTCTCCTTAAAAAGCATCACTTTGCAACGCTGGAGCACGGCTGGGCTGGGGCACGGCTTCATTCGAGAAGAGGGTTTTGCTAGAAAGTCATGAGGACTCGGTGGCTCCTTTACATCCCATTTAATAAATCCGTGGCAGGAAATTTAATAAGTTAGGAAGTTTTACACTCTTTTTCTTTTTTATATTTAATGCAGTCATTTCTCAATATGCTGTTCTCAAGAGGTTCTTTTTTTCTCCTTGCTGTTGAAGTCTGGCTGGACTGAATCATTATTCCTGATGTTCCACAAGTCTTGTTCTGAATATTTTCAGAAGAAAAAAAAAGTGAGATTTCTTCTCGGAACTTTTTTGTTTATATATTTCGCATACATTTCCAATACAAAAGCAGCAAAAGGCGTTTAGCTGAAATCTTTTCAACAAGAGGAACAGCTTCTGATGTACAGAGCAAAAACCATTGGGTTTAACAGGCTGAGAGGTTGGGAGAGAATGAAGCAATTAAGGGGAAGGAGGGATGCAGAAATGAGGGTCACTCGCACTTTAGAAAAAACCAGCACAACTTGGAGTTATCTCTTAAGCCGCGAGGGCTTGGCCAGCCCAAGGACAGTGTGGCTTCACGTGACTGCTTACATTTTTTTTTCTGGGGACAATATTGAGGGTAACGACAGGAAACACTTGTGACTACCCTGAAAGTTCATGGTTTGCTGTGTTAGGCTGGAATAGCTGCTTATAACCCAGTGGTGGTAACTGGGCTGCACTAAACGTATAGAGGAAAGTTCAGGAGATGTGAATCACAGTCTTCTCACTCCCCAGGATGAGCAGTGATGGGACAAATTTGACTCACACCCACAGACTCAATATAATTAATTAAGCACCTTGAAACAAAACTCTGTGACAAGTCACATTTTTCAGGCTCATTTACACTGTTTGGAGAAAACATCTTGTGAGTTCACTCCTAGTGATGCTCAGAAAACTTCAGCCCACGTGGCAGTGATGGATGGGTTCGCAAGATCAGAGCAGGCAGCGCCAGCTTCTTCCAGCCAAGATGGAAGAAATCAATTGGCTCCCTATTTTTCAGTGTTTTTCAGCTTTTTCTACAGCCCTTGGAACCAGCCAGTGGAGCAGGGAGGCTCCTCTCCCTCTCAGTCGTGCTCAGCCTCCTAGAAAGAAGATCCCCAAAGAAGGGTGAAATCAATCACAACTAAATTCACTGGCCCTTTATTAACAAGTGTATCAAATTTAAATAATTAGCATTTTTATGTCACATGCTGTACACGGGGACACCAAAGGGATCGCAGGCTCTGAGCAGAGCCATATGGTCCTCTGATTAAGAATGTCAAGCAGAAGCGGGCAGAGCATTCAAGGGAAAAAATATGCAGGTCACAACAGCAGTGAACTCCTCTGTGCCTTGAGCAGCGTTCTCCCTGCGTCAGGGAGCCACAGCCGCACGGTGGGGTGGGCTTGGGTGCTGCGTGACCTGCCAGAGCCCTGCAGGGATCCAGCATCTCCCCACGGGCAGCCTCTGTCCTCACTTGGTGACTGGTCCTCGAAAAAAGAGGAGCCTGCTCTGAGTTCCCTCTGACTCACGTCCCTGGACATCAGTAATGAAGGTCACAGCTGGGTCACTTGTCTTCAGAGGAGGGCTGGAAATATCAGTGGGAGCAGAACAGGTCAGGTGCTGTCCTGGGCAGGAGGGACCCATGGTGGTGGCAGGAGACCTTCCACACACCTAGCTGGGGACCCACCTCTTGACTGAAGCCAGGTCAGATCTAAAAGCATGTGGCGAGATGGGGATTCACGCAGACAGAGCCACTGTCTCTTCTGTTTCTGAGTGAGGTCATCAGCAGTGTATCTTCAGACATGATGATGAAGCAAAGGGTATGCGGGAGAGCGCACGTGTCCCTCTCCTGCTACGGGACAGAGATGCACATATGACATGCTCACAGGCTGAAAAACTCTTGGCAGGGCATTTTCTGGTTAGGGAGAAAGCTCCACCCTTGCTCCACCTCAGTGCTGGGGACAGACACCACTCTGAGGGCTGGGCATGGACCCAGCTGCAGCTCCTGCCGCTGCTCCCACGGTGGCATGGACAGATTTACAAAGGTGGGTTTTCTAAGAAGGGGTTTTGCAGCTTTTATTGCTCCCACATCTCTGAACAGGGCAGATGAGAAAGAAAAGTGATTTTCCATCTGTCTGCAGAGGACTGTTATGTTCTCAGTCATACGTAAAGCAGATCTAGCAGAGAACGTTACAGACTCGATGACAGTGCTCTGCAAATGTTATATGGTTTTTAATTGGAAGAAATAATAGCTTACTGCTGCGCGCTTGGCAGGCCGCGCTCTGCAGCTACTTGATCCTACCTCTTTTCTGAGACAGAAGGGAAAAAATTGCAATTCTGCATTGCAGTCAGGATTTATTTTAAGTGATTGAGCGGCTCAGCAGGCACACAGGGTAACTCTCCAGTTATCCTTGGGGTGGCAGAGGCAGAGCTGCCTCTTCTGCAGCACGGGTCCTGCTGACACCCGCCACGGCAGGAGGGAGCACCCAGAGCCTGCCCACACCCCGTCCTTCGGAGGGGTCAGGACTCCTGAGCCCTTCTTTAAGTACAGAACCAAGTCTGTGCTTTAGGCTGTTTGGGGCAAGCCCTGGGGCACATCCCAGGGCAGGGGGTGCCTTGGGGCTGGGAGCCTCCTTGGGTGGAAGTGCTGGAGCTGCTGGAGCTGCCGAGCCGGGAGCTCTCGCAGAGCGGTGCCTGTGCCCAGCTGCAGCCGTCGCAGAGAGAGAAGCAACGAATCATAGAATGCTTTGGGTTGGAAGGGACCTTTAAAGGTCATCTAGTCCAACCTGAGGTGCTTCACAAGCTGGTGCAAGTGCCCCGAAGCAGCTTGGTTGTTCTCACTGCACGACACAGCTCAGGTGGGAGTTTTGCTGCGCTGCTTCACCTTGTGAAACAGATGAGTAAATAAACCCAAACTCATCCAAACAGAAACGATGAACACTGACGGCAGCAAACCTCTTCCTGCTCCATCACTAAAGCCAGCCGGTGGGTCGGGCGGCATGGCCATGCTGGGGCTTGGTCCCTCGCCAGGTTCTGCTGAAGTTAATGAGGGCCTGGGAGCTCAAGGACATCAGGGAAATCTGAATTACCTTTCAAATGGATTAGTCAAATTGCATTAAATACCTTTGGAGACACTGTTGTTTAGAGTTGAGGTGGACTAACTTGATTTCTTTTTCTTCACTTTAATTCCAAGTAACACCATCTAAATGGAAACTTAAAGCAATTTAACCAAACTCCCTGAAACTTGCACCTTCCTTAGCCAAGTGAATTTCCCTGAGCATGCAGAGCAGAGTCTGAGGGACCCCTCAGCTGCCTGTGTGGGGTGAGATCCACCCTGCCACAGGGCTGGGGCATGTGGCAGTGTCACCTCACCCTGGGAAACCTCCCAGGAAGGGACTGCTCTGACCAAGCCACTGAGTCCTGACCACTGCCCAGGTCTGCATGGATGGTTTGCAGCCGAGCTGTCCCACGCGCACTGCCAGCTGTTCATGAGGAGAAGAGCAGGGATGGCAGGTTCAAACAAACGGGCCAACAGCCCCCTTGTTTGGAAGCTCTTCTGGAGCAGACGGGTGGCATCTCTGGTGACAGGGGTGGAGATTTCAGCTGCTGCCCACACGGCTCTCTGAGCCTCTCTGCCCACTTTAATTTGCCTTTGTGCACGTGTTTCTGCCACTGCTGTCCTGACAGCTCCCTGCTTGGACAAGCTGGCCCCTGCCACACTGCGGGGATGTGGACTCCCAGAGCCTCCTCCTGTGCATGATTATTTGCTTGAGCCACAGCAGAACCTCCACCAGAGACACGCCTTCAATCATGGTGAATCAATCCTGCTCGATCTCTGTACTCCAGCTGCCCTTGTTTACATTGTCCCTGGGTTTTTCCTCCTTGTTTCCAGCTTTGGCAAATGTTTGGGACGTGGCATTTGCTCCAGCTGGAGCCAGGAGGGCAGATGGTGACTGCTGGTGCTTCCTGGGGAGCCTGAACCAGCCCCCAGTGCAGCTCAGTGCTGAGCCTGCCAGGATGGAGGTCAAGAGAGCATCTGGCTTTCAGGAGCCCAACCCACGAATTTAATTGCTTTCTTCATTTGTGTGGGGAAAACAGAGGCCAAAGGAGCAGGAGAAATCCCATCACGGCCGCCAAGGCACGCGGGGTAATTAGGGTAATGGTGGAGTGTTGGCAAACTTCAGTGAATCTGCAGCCAGTCCCCCAGCACCGCTGCTGTGCTCAGAAAGTCTCCGTGTCCTTTGCACCCGTGATGTGCAGAGTGAGGGACGGCGAAGGGCTGTGGAGACTCTCCTCCTGAAAAGGTGAAACGCTGAGCATATGAGGCCAGCCCTGACCAGGGCTCATCCTTGGAGAGTCCATCCTCAGCTGCCATCCTCCTCCCACGGCACAGGCCGTGCCCTGCAGCCACCCTGTCACCCGCCAGGACACCCCGGAAGGAAGCAGGTCTCTGCGAATTCTGGTGTTGGCTGGAAATGATGTCAGCTGATGTGATTTTCAAGGACAGAGGAAGATAAATCCTGCCCAGCTTCAGCTGCTGCGCAGAGCGGTAAGGACAGCCGTGCAGCTCTCCCTCTTTTTGTAAGAATTACAATGCAGCTGAAGTATTTTTAGTAAGACCTTAATTAAATAGTGAAAATATTTCAGGCTGATGTTCATCAGCAAGTAAATTCAGAATACAGGACAAGAAAAGCAGCTGTGCGTTATTTTTCTAAGTAATTGTATTTGAACCTCTGTGGTACAGAGAGTGGAAAAAAAGTAAATTATACCGAAAATGCATTCAAGAAGTTTTTAATGTTATTACAAACCTTCATTATAATGTATGATCGAGCATGTGAGTGAAAATCTTAGGACCCGTGGGTAACGTATCGATTCTGGCGGACATTAAATTTTCTATTTGATGCTTAAGCAAAATCTAATCTGACTTCTGATTTTGCAAAATATTTTAGGGTAATTAGACATGTTTGTGCTTTATTGATTCTTAAAATAAACACAAGCAGGTGGGGAATTGTTAACGCTCTGGATTAAAGAAAATGAGACTCTTTGCTTTGCGAAACTTCCTGCAATTAAATCACCTTCTGCTAATAGAGCCCTCATTATTCTGGGTGGAAATGAACGCAGGAAAAAGCTAAGGGAGTTTAAAATAATAATGATCATAAAAGTGAAGCTTTAGGGCTGAAATGGAAGTTTGGTTTCTCATACTTTTGCTGATGGTTCCCGCAGGCCTTTGGATAAATGTCTCATCTGGAGGATAAAGCCCCAAACAGCCCCCGAGTGCAGTGATGGGGGCAGAGCAGCAGCGTCGCCACCCCCTCCCCAAACACGCCCTTTACTGACACCGCTCTTCCCGTTTGCCGCTTCATTCCAAAATAGTTTCTGTGTTAAGCAAGAGGATGAAGGGACGCGGGGTTTGCAGCAGCGAAGGGGGTTGAGGGCGTGGTGCCAGCGCGGCTCAGTACAAACAGGCCCGGCATCGCCTCAGAGCAGTGCCCAACCGAAGGGACTTGGGCACAAACGGGCTTGGAGGTGTTGAGCTCAGAGGGAATGCTGAGAGCGGAGTCGGCACCGACAGCCCCGTGCACTAAGCCCGGCTGCCGTCCTAATCCAGACCCTCCCTGGTGGGGTGTGCCAAGGGAGGAGACACCCAGCACCTTCCCGCGGGTTTCCCTGCAAGAGACCAGTCACGCCAGTCCATCTTTGAGCCATGGAGATATTTCCTGCTCTGCCAATTTTTGCTGCCATTTCACCAAGCGTTTTGGAAGACTGAGGTCAGCGTACGAAGCTCAGGCAGAAAAAAACAACACCGCTGCTGAGCTGCATCACCTGGCCCCGGAGCTCAGAGCCCCACGGGTGCCCACAGCCCAGCATCTCGGCTGCGCTGAACATCGCCCGCTTGCTGCTCCACTGTTCCCACGCTGTACTGAAGGAAGGGTTATAGCAGGCCTGGGTGCTTAGTCACACGTAGCCAGACCGCACCACTGCTCACACTGGATCTCAGGGGTTTTGTGAAAGGAAACGCCTTCTCACCAGTTTTATACACAACACCACCACTTCAGGACCTGCTTTATCCTACTCCTGTAGCTGGAGAAAGCAGGCAATGGGAGCCTGGCAGCCTGCAGGGACAAGCAGGGGTGGGCCAGGCTGATAGATGCTGAATCCAGGGTCAGACCTGGAGTCAACGGACATTTCATTACGGCTGGAAGAGACTCATCTCCAGTTTGCTTATTAATATGATTACAAATAATCTTTCATCTCAGAGACAGAGGACTCATTCTCACCCTGGCTGCGAGTCAGAGTGCTGCACAGAGGCGATTTGTATTTTCTCCTCTTTAGCAAGCATGCAAGACGTCTCCAGATATCTATTTTAGCCAGTGCTGTGAACTCCAGATGAAATGCTTTGGACAGAAAATCAATCGGAGGACATGCGTATTGCCGCCCTGAGCCGCAGCAGCACTGACAGCGGCACAGAACGTGCCTCTGTCTGCTTCCACCCCACCTTTATCCACAGGTCGTTGCATCCCACAGTGCTTCATCGAGTTTACATCCAAAACAGAGTGAACTCAGACAGCCACACATTTTAAAGCCAGAACTACCCTCGCAGTCACCGAGTCCGGTCTCCTGCAAGGGTCAGGCACGGAACTGCCTGCAGTAGTGTCCCGATTTAACTGACTGCCTCAGAAGGGTGAGTCTCGCCAGGGTCCAGGCTCCCTCATCCCAGAAAGCTCAGTGCTATCAAACCCTGTCCTTGTACCAGGCGCTGTGCAGGGTGGTGGCCTGTGGCTCTGCTGTAGGATGCAGGTGGGGCCACCTGCTGCAGAAACAGCCACAGCCACCATCACCATCCCCCAGCAGCAGCATCTCATCGCTCTCTGCTGACCCCATGGGATAGGGCAGCTCAAGTCAAGGGCTGGAGGCTGAGGATCCAGCCCAGCTTGGACACGGGAGCAAAAAGGACAAAGCACCCCTGGGAACAAGACTTGTGTCCACTTTGCAGAGTCCGTGCTCTAAGCGGCAGCTGCCTGCGAGGGTGTGGATCCTGCTCAGAACGCACACAAGGACGGGAGTTCAACCGGTTTGAACAGATGGCTGAGCAACATTTGCTGCCGGAGCCTGCAGGTCCCCAGCAGGGCCTTTCTGTTATCATTTACTGCACTTGCCATTTTTCACAGTGATGCAGAGACGTGCACACGTGTGTGCACAGCGCCGAGCAACACGCGGCTACACGGGGTGGCGGCGGCCCCCCCGTCCCCTGCCGGCACTGCAGGTTAAATGAAGCCATAAATAAGCAATAAGCGGAGATAAGTGCCTGATTTATTGGGGAGCTCAAAGGAAAAGACGAGCAAAAGCAAGGTCACATCCACGGTTAAGCGCATCCCTGATACAGCTCTCTACTCTCTGCTCCTCCCCTCCTGCTTCTGCCAGGTCTGAGAAGCACCGAACCTGAATTTCTCTTTGCACTCCTCGCTTTGGCTACCCCCGCAATATTCCAACTAGCCCATTTCCTCCAAATCCAGGCAGTTTTTCTTAAAGCAACGCCAGCGTACGGCCGGCGTGACGGCGGGATGATGGCCGCGCGGCTCCCGGGCTCTCCCGTAGCATGGCAACAAGTGCTAAGCAACACGGAGTTTGCCATCAGGACTCCAGTCTGGCTTTTGTCTGGTGAGGGACCACTTATTTAAGAGCTGATCTCTGTGCAACACGCGGCCCCTCGGCGGGGCTGACAGCGGCATTACTCATCTGAATTTGCTTGAAGTGGATGCTCATTTAAAATATATATATATCTCCTCACTCTGACAGGCAATATGTCAATAAGAGAAGCGCACTTTAATGTACATTACTCTGAGCGGGATGCTCTGTCAGGATTAGAGCCTGTGATTTGCACCTAACGGCTTCTCAAGGGAAGAGACTACTTTGGCAAAACGGGGGTTTCACGTGCGGTGGAGTTGCCCCTCCCTGCAGGTCCCCGACTCTCCCCGTGGGGTGGGCTGGGGGCTGCCAGCACCAGCACTGGGTGCCCAGGCTGTGGTGGACGCCTGTTCCCAAGGTAGCCCTGAGCCAAGGCATTGCTCCTGATCCCAGGGTGGGCATCCTGGGATGCAGGGTCCTGCTGAGGCACAGCACAGACCTCTCTGTATGGGGCACGGAGCTGCATCAGGGCATCGCTGCAGAGCGAGAAAGGAGCAAAACCTCCCTGCATCAGGAAGGTGGCTGCCGGGTCCTGGCCAGGGATAGAGGCTGGGCAGGAAAATGTGCACGGGGAAAAGCAGAGCCTGAACGCAATCTGGGAAGACAGACTGCGAGCTCCTGTCTTTTTGCTCCCTGTCATCACCCGCAGCATGACAGAAAGGCAGGTGGCCAGAGATAGAGGCGTAAAAGCGACGCTTCCGCACAACATCCTGAATTTTCTGTCACTTGGTACTAAATAAGCCCCAGCAGATTTAAAAGTGGTGTGATTGTGGAAAAAATAACCTTAATAAAGCGGGTATAAATAACTGTATAGCAGTATGTCTGTGTGTTAGAATTGTTTATACAGGTAAAATTTAATAGCAGAGGTGTGACCACATTTATAACACAGTAATCAGTGTGTAATTTCACAAACCCAGTGTGTTTGCTCACAGGAGACAACCTTAATGTCCTTTAAGAAGAATCATTAGATTTAAGTAATAGCCAGTACCCAGGCAGATATAGAACAAATCAGCTTTTATTGCCAGGCAAGAAGTAGAAAACCCAGTTCCTCGGAAGCTAATAAAAATTTTATAATTTTTTTTTTTTTGAGTCAAATAAGTGGAGGGCTTATTACTTTGTAGGCGTCTTCATAAAAACTAGAGCAAACCTAATCTAGAAGAAAACAACAGCTGGGAAGCACAATGTATTTGACCAAGATGGATGCCTCAGAGGTATGATATTCATTAGCTCACTAATTCCAAATGGTAAACAAGGTTTAATTAATTTTGATTTCAAGCTACAGTGGTCTGTTGGTCATACATAGGTGTGTGCCTGGGATGCTGCATTAATAACTGAATGTACAGCTGGTGTAGGAGCAACTGTTTTTTCTGAAGAGTTTTGCATATTCTGTTGCCGTTTCTGCTGGGAGAAGTTTCAGGGGCAGAGGAGGGGGAGCATTCATCTCCTAATTTTGCTCCTTTGCCAGAGTGTTGCTGGGTGCGATCGGCCAGAGATGCCACTTCAATGAGGATTTTCCCAGATTAATGACTACAGGGTACGCTTGGACGTATGTAAGTGGAAACTAAGTGTGTAATTTGCTAATGTTATGTGCGATTTGTGCATTCAGTGGCGGGGGCTACAGTTGCAGCGTTAGATATTTGCCTAGGCTGTACCAGCTCTCTGGTGTGTCATCCACAGTAACTCCTATTGTTAGTCTTTAAAAGAGGCTTCAGAGGAACAGTTATCAATGCTTCATTGGAAACCATCTTGACCTAACACCCCAGTAAAGACCCAGTTTTAGAGCCTGAACAGCTGCTCAGCCAGCACATTTACATGTGCAAACACTCGCTTCTGTGGCCACAGACACCTGCACCTTCAGCTCCCTGCTCCCACACCCAGCCTCTGCACGGACGAGGCTGCTGTTGCGTGCACAGCTTGCTGAAAAACTTCATCCTTTCGTAGTTTTGAGCTGACCCCTTGCTAAGCCCTGACTCTGAGCAGTCAGTCCCAGCTCCGCAGACCTGCCTGCAGCAGCCAGATCTTATTTTTCTACAATTCACTGCATGGTGACTGCAATTCATTTGTGCTGGCCTAAGTGGAAAGGGAATAGGTGCTGTGGTCCATGAAAATACTGCACATTATCTCCTGATAGAGCCTGAGCCCAGCTGACAGTGCAGCATCACCCCTCTGCTCCCTGCCTGTCACGCAGCTCCCATTTTGTCACCACTGCAATACATTCCTGGAGCTCTAGCAGCCTTGTTTAAGGGAAAGAAAATAGTGGTTTCAATGGGTTGTGTCACCTCCAGAAAGGAATCGCTGCAGACCTGCTGCTACAACAATATGTTGAATTGCTCCCTCTCCTTCATTTCCAAAGGATCCCAAAGTGTGTCTTGCCCAACCAAGTAGAGAATTACCTTCATCCTCAAAATAAGAGTTACTTCTGTGCTCTGCCTGTGAGTGACATGCACAATAGCTCCAAAGACAAACCGATCCATGACAGATAGGCACTGACAGACACAAAGACCTTTCTCTGCATCTAACTGAGCCACACTGACTGCCACCGGCTCTTCCTGTCTCACAGGGAAAAGTGGACACAGCCTGAGACAATGTGATGTGCAAAGCACGACTGCTGCACTGACACTCCATGTTTCCTGGGCCTGGGTACTTCCCGTACCCACCCTTCCCCCTCTCAGCTGCTCAGGCTTTGCTCTCCCCCGGGTTTTGTTATGTGTGACAATGGTGGCTGGTGTGACGGGTCCCTGCCAGGCTGCTGTACCCCAGACAACCACTGTTAATAAGAAATCTTTCATTGATGGATTTGAGGGAGCCTCCTGATGGGAAGCATTTACTCAAGGGATATCCAAACAAAGTCCACAGCCTGAAAAATCAGATTTGTGCTGCTGACATTCATGACCTGCGAGAACAAAACACTCCGCAGATAAACATCAGATGCAAAATGAAGATACACAGAAATAAGAACAAAACAGGAGGCACTGCGAGCGCCTTCATGGTACTGCACACCCTGGCTTCCCAGGGAGGGCTGCTTCCCTCCCAGAGCCATCCGTCATGTCTCTGCCCGCGCAAACAAACTGAGTATCGGCAGCAAGAACGCCCTTCAAGGACAAGTGCTTATGGGGAAATGTATTCCATAATTACCATGATAAATGCTGTGCTAGATAAGCGAGAAGCAGCAGCACATACCGCGGTGCTCAGAGCGAGCTGGCCTCGCACCACACCAGACAGCATCTCTCCTCCCGCGTCCTCACCCGGACAGCAACATGCAGCTTTCTTGGCCCCATCCACCCCCTTCTTGCTGGGCTGAACCTGGGTGTCCCATCACTGCACCATCCCGCGTCTCTCCGACCGCTCCCCAGCTGCACCCCTCACTCGTCTCTTACTTCTCATCTCAGAACTGGAGTTTCTTGAGCTTAGGGAAAGAGACGGGGCAGGAAGCAGCACTGGGAAGGCCTGTTGCTCCTCAGGCTGCCATAGCAAAAACCAAAGGCAACCACCTTGAAAACCATTTTGCTGTGCTCAGGGAGAACTGAACATTGCTCTGCGTTTCTGGCAGACACCCCTTCTGTGATCAGGCAAGAGAAGGATCCTCTATTTTTTTTTGAAAACTCAAAACGTCCCAGCCAGGACACTGAAGGGCTGAGGAAGTGCACGCCTGGTGTGAACTCCTGTGTTGTCTTCGTGACATTACCTGTGCTGCTCTTCCCCTTGAGAAAGCTCAGCTTATGCTGATGAGACTCCAGGGATCTGGGAAGCTCTCCAGAGAGAACTTAAAGGGTGAAAGAAAATCTGTCACTGAGCTGGGGAAATGCCAGGCCCTTCAGTGGGAAGGGGAGGAGAAGCAGGACATGATTTCACTGCAGAACATCTGACCCAGCTGCCGGCAGCACTGCAGGCTGCAGACAATAGTTCCAAGGGTGGCTGCAAGGCACAGTCAAGCGATCCTGGGGTTTCAGTTCCCCAAGGATAATTCCTAGAAATAAGCTCACAATTCACACCTGACTTTGCCATCTTTTCTCTGGTATAAACACCCCAGCGATGCAGGGTTTTGATCGCGGTGAGGAACACACACTGCTCAGCGGCCACTGCACTGGACCCAGCGGCGGTCACTGCCCTCTAACAGATGGCACCTCACATCGAGACGTGGAACATCCCTGGGCTCCCCAAAATAGAGCAAAACACAGCATGAGGGAGACTTAATTGTCACTTCGATGGATGTGAGCGTCTCCTTTGCATGGCCACCCTCATGCTCATAAGATGCTGTTCTCAGGAGATGCTTGAACAAGCTTGGGAAACCATCGTGAACCCCAGGGCTTGGCTCTGCTCTCCACTGCCTCCCCGGGGGCAGGTGCATTAACAGAACTAGTTATACAAGAACCTGGTAAAAGTTTTTGTTCAGGAAATCTCCAAGAACTTTGAGAAACTGCCCAGGCATCCCCATGGAGCTGCAGTGCCGTTGACTGGGTGGTGAACTCAGGGCTGGCCAGGAGAAGAGCCCAGTGCAGAGGTAGGGCCATCAGTCTCCCCTGCACGGATGGGTGCTGCTGGTGGGCACAAGGTGCTGCCCTGGCCATGCAGGGGATGGTCCCCTGAACCCTGCACCACTGGCGGGAGCTGCACCCCAAAGCACTGGCCGCCCCTAACAAGTGCCAGAGACAGATCTAGGCAGACTCCTCTATTAGCATCAGAGCAATATTAATATTAGTAGTGATAATTAAATTTCAAACAGTGACCAAGTAATTCCAGGCTGCACAGGCCGAGTCAGCACTGACTGGGTGCCAGAAGCAGTTGTGGTTAAGAACCATTTCTTCACACTCCTTGGCATGATGCGGGCAGCATGAGATGCCTCCTCTGTCTGCGGGACCACCCAGGGCTGGAACTTGGCAAGTGAGCAAGTGTCTTGGGGTGAAGGTCTCACAGGGGCTCTGTTGTCTCTCCTGTTTGGAAATGTCAAAAATCACTCATTGCTGCTGACATAAGAACTTCTTTTCTAACAGGAATCACTGGTCATGGCCAGAAAAATGATGCCGTGAGTTTGATTTATTACCGGTATAAAGAAACACTGTGCCGGGATTACAGCAAGGAGTTTCATTTCAATGGGCACAGTGGAAAGAAGAGTCATTTCAATTTTATTTTTTTTTTCCCCCTCTGAAGAGCTAATCCTGTAACTGAATCTTTCCACCCTGAGGCAGATTTCACAGTGGAAGTATTAGGCTTATAAACCATAATTCCTCTGCCCCACTGCAACATGAATAGAAAAAAATCCCAGCGTGCAGCCTCAGAGCCCAGCAACTGTAGC
>JAAGNO010005853.1:97010-121038 GCA_033439905.1 Ceryle rudis | reverse complement strand
CCCAGCTCCCTCAGCCTGTCCTCGTAGCAGAGGTGCTCCAGCCCCTGATCACCCTTGTGGCCTCCTCTGGCCCCTCTCCATCAGGTCCATGTCCTTCCTGTGCTGAGGGCTCCAGAGATGGATGCAGTATTCCAGGTGAGGTAAGTAAAGATCTACTTCTAGAAGTAGATTGAACTGTGAAATGGGCCATGTTATTATTTATAAATAATAAAAAAAATGGAAAATACATTTTCACAGGAAGGTGGTAATGAATGTCTTCTGCAACTTGGATCACATCTGGCATTAGGTGAATAACCACATTCATACTTTATGATGCTTATGGACTCACCACAGAGCTGGCAAGCCTAGCTCCTTAGCACTGCATTTCAGATCATGGACACTCTTAGAACTACACCTCCTAATCAACAACATGCCTAACCTAAGTGTTATGCCTGAAACACTCATACATTACTAAAAATGATCAATAACAGGCTTTTAACCCACAATCTTATTTCTGGACTCCTCAGTTTCACATAGGCTAGGCTTCCTTTAGCATTTGCCACTATTTACCTATTCATTTCATAAATTTACGTAAGGTCTACTGAGATTAATGTGTGGTCACACTGCTTTGAAATTGGTTTTGAGTTTGGGTTTTTACTTGATTTGCCCTGTTTACTTATTTAGTAAAGAAATAAGCATGAAAAGCAATGGTGCTCTTCCTTTCTCTGTCTTGAAAACTTTTCTTTTGTTCTCTGGGAAGTTCCTTCCTCAGACTCCTGAAGCTGTGAAGCTTCAAAACTACTTAATGTCCAGCAGCTTAGATTGTTTGCACATCCTAACACCTCCTGCAGCTAGGAAACTGGGTCTTTCTATGAAAACGTTATTTATTTATTTTTTTTTCCTGCACAAACTGCCATTTTATAAGTGGTTATTTTCCCAGTGGAGAGATGGAAGAAAGACTCATCTTCCCCAACACTGTTCGTATTTGGAGTTTAAATAGGCTTTCTAATAAGGGGCATCAACTATATAACATCCATAGGCTTTCTTATTATTTGCAGACTGACAGGCCTGAGCTCTGTATTCTGCTGAGAGCTTGTGCACACATTTTGTTTTAAGCAGCTGGGACTACTCCGAGTGCACCAAGTTAAATACATACACAAGTCTTTTCAGGATCCAAGCCCTGAGAGGACTCCTGACATCTTATAACCTTCAAGCTTGAGTGCTATCCACCCTGCAGAACACCAGTGGGACTTGCATGCTTTTCTGAGCATTCTACACAGATTTATCCAATTGATGCTTACTCCTTGGCTTTCTCTGGTGAAATATGCTGTTGAGTTCAGACAGAGAGAGAAATTTCAGCATTGACATGGCTGGGAAGACTTCAGACCGCTCGCCATCTGCTACTATGGCAGTGATAGCTTTGTAATAATATTAAAGGTTTTTAGAAGTGGAAAGGTATTAATTTTTAATGGTAAGCTGATCTTGGGGTGGGGGGAGTGTGGGGATGTGAGGGTGGGGGTGCTCTACCAGACAGAAAAATGCTGGAATTAAAGGATTATTTGAGTCTGTTACAAAAGCTCAGTATTTCAATACGTTATCGGGGTTGAGGCTTCACAATGCATTCTGAGATCCTGATTTCCAGGATCTGTTTAGCCATGCTTAAAATATGTAAGCTGAAATTTTATTAGAAGATAAGAATGATGGTGTCAAGTGAAAATATAGATCATCTAGTTCACTGCTTCCAACTGTGGCCTGGTTTCAGAAGCTGAGCTTCTGCCTTTGGCTCTTCTGTTAATAAGGTTGGCTGATTGCTTTAAATTTGGGTAAGATTCTTCAACCTTTCTTGAAGCAATAGACAGAAGCTGCCAAAGACAGAAGTCATGTTGGAGATCTAAGAGAAGGAGCAGTGTCAGCATCAGGAGAAAGGCAAAAGGGAAAGGTAAGGAATACAAAGCGAGGGGGGTGTGTGTGTGTGAAACATTCAAAGCACATTCCACTGATTAATTTTTCCCAGCCCTCAAGGTCCTATCACCTCTTTGGTCTCAAGTCACATAGGCATTGTGCTTTCTCCGCTGCCACAGAGCCACTCACTCAGGATCCCAGCCAACAGGCTTCTCTTTCTTTCAAAAGGACCCTTTATAAGATTTCTTCTGTGGTAAACCACATTATTTTTGTACACACACAGACACACACACAAATGAAGAACTGTTATGGGCGGGTGTGTGTGAAGCAACGTCATCTAGCAGATCTAGACAGAAACTTTTAGCTATGCCTCTGTACAGACTTTGCCAAGGAAGTGATGAATCTTGACTCTCAACGCTTTTATTTGCAAATGCTTACAATTCTGATAAAGCAAGTATCTCTACCCTCTTTAGTGACAGGTCCACATCACTTACAAACAGTTCTAAAGAAAAATGCTAGCAGCAACTGATTCCTTCATTTCTTAATAATTTAGTTTTCAAATGATTAGAGGGTTGTGCTATAGATCTAAAGATCCCATCTCTGAAGATGATTCATGCAGAGATTAAATATGGCCCTGCTAAATATAGCCCTACAAGATATATTTCTGAGCTTTTAAATAATAAAAAAAAGAAAATATTTCCAAATCAAGTGTTAGTCTCATTAAATCACATTCTTAAAAGTTAGGATACGCCAGCATTATGACTATAGCCTATGCAAATCTAATTCATTCCCTTGACATTAATTATACAGCCATGTGATTTTTTGGTTCTTATTAATTTATTTATTTTGTTTATTTGTTTTTCCCCTCCACAGGAACCATCCATATCTGCATAGGTACAAATAAGTTTCAGGAACAGTCCTGGCTAGTCAAACAGGTATCTATTAAGGAGAGAAACAGACCTTATCTGACCCTGCAGAAGTATTCTGAAGATTGATTTTTTTCAATATGTAGAAAGTATTAAAATGTGAGAAAGACATTACCTGAGGAAAAACCTTGGAGAAATTAATTATGTTGTCCTTGGTTCAGGATTTGAGTGATCTGTACAAAGATTTACAAAGCCTCTCATTGAATTATGTTGATAAACAGAAATACTGAGTCTCTGCTAACGAAGCGAATGTTGCATCACACGTATTGAATGATCAACTAATCACAAACTGTTCAATGATTCATAAATATAAGGGAGTGAAAGGAATGCTGCTCAGGCAGCCTTAATTTTGGCACTTCCTAATGTCTGAGCATTTAATTTTGCAAGCTTTAAATTAATTCCATTGCTATGTCTTTTTTTTTTCTTTCATAATGTGTGTGAACGTACGACTTATACCATACAGACTTGTGTCATGGTTCAAAATCAGTGATGTATTTGTGATGTAGTTTAAAATATTATTAGAAATAAAAATCATCTAGCATCAGAAATAGAAGACAACCTAGTAAAGCAATTACATAAAGCATGTCAGAATTTTAACAAAAAACATAAATACTGTTGGCCAGATAAGATCTATCTCTAGAGGTAATTTACTGGATGTCCTTAATAACTGAACATGCAATGTCCTTCCCAGCCTTCCCCTGTATTGCCTCCTCACTTTTATCAGTTGGTAAGTAAGAAGTGACTTTTAGTTTGGTTTTTCAGTAGACTCCAGCCACTGCTCATGCATTCCTTGTGACACCTCTGGCTTGATAGAACTCACCGTTAAAAAAAAAAAAAGAAAGGCAAAAAAAATCCTCCCCCAGCCTGCTTTTTCATGACCTCATTTTTTTTTTTTCCTCCTAAATTTAGTTCTTAATAGCTCTCAGAAACCTGATTTCCTTCTCCTGACAAAGCTGGAAATTTCAGCTACCAAACTGCAGTAACGCCTTGAGTGCAGCATGATCCACCTGCCAGCCCATCAACATAATGATATGCCACTATAACCCAGCAATTAATATAGCAATGATGGAACATCCACAGGCAAACTCCATATACTGCCCTTAAATGTCTGAATGAAACACAGACAAGCATGCGAAATTAGAGTAGGGCATCTGGTAGGAAAGGCTGGATGGGTGGAAAGACAGGATAGGCATCATTAAAGGTGTTTGCTCTGTTAAAATGCACTCTTCTCTCCTACTAGTTGAGAACAACATAGCTCAAATTAAAATAAGAGTGTGTCTCTCTGGTATATGCAATCTGCCCTTCATTTTAATCCCGGCCTCTAGCAAGGTAAATTTGTTGATGTAAAACAGGAGGAAAGGATTGAGTGCAGCTGAAAGATTTACATATCTTAATGGGAACTCCCGTTGTTTTGGTTCAAGTCACTGGTAGAGCAAAACCGGGATCGTGAGCTCAGAATGATGTCCTAGTGCCACAGTAAGGTTCAAATTTAACAGATGGATAAGAAAGGCTGTGCTCCCCTGCTGCTTCTTTTTTTTAACTGTGCTTAACTTTATCCCAGGGATCTGGTATGATTATCGGTTCTTCTCAACGCCTACTGCAAAACAGAACTATGTAGGATAGAACCGAGTGCCTTTGTGCAAAGAGAAGTGGGTTTATTAGAGTTAGGGTGCAGCATCAGCGGGTGGTTTGGGGCAGACTAGAGAGGTCTGATTCGGGAGAGAGGAAATAGATACAAAAGGAAAAATAGTGACTGATTCCTTAGGAATTGTTTACTACAGTTCTTGTAGGAGATACGATGTGTTCCATGTGTATTAAATATGCATACTGTCATAAAATGTTTAAAATCCTTGGGTTTGCTGATTACTGTTCTGAAATATAAATGCACAACAGTCTGGTTTAAATTATCCCACGGTGATGACAGGTAGAATCTTCCATTAATTATAGTAATACTTCATTTTTCAGTTTTTATAGCAGTCTGTAATTAGAAGTATCTCTGTTTCATTGATTAGCAAAACAGAGAGAGACATAAAGCCTTTAGAGTAGGAATTTGGACAACTATCCACCACTCATACCCTGTGGTGAGATCCAAGGTGCATCCACGTTGTGTCACCTCCTGCTCTTTGGATGCTTTGTCGAGTTTAGACTTTAAGCCCATTTCTTAATGTATGTGTCACTAAGATGTTCATAAATTACCTTGACTTAGTGCTGGTGTCCTTTGGGCCACTAGAAATTGTGGTATAAATTATTTGTAAATTAGCAATTAGTTAAAAATACAAGCTGAAAGGGAAGGAAGGATACTTGGAACTTCATGTGGAAACTAAGATGGCAGTGTCTACCTAGCTAGAGAAAGAGAAGCTTGGTCATATTTGCAGAGTGTGACTGGGAAGCTCATAAATGTAATGATCCAACTGCATGGAAGAAGCACTATTTTCCCAAAACCTAGTGAACTGTGATAGATTTTTATGCTCCTCCTGAATCTGTAATAAAGGCTGGCCTTCTGATTTTTCAATCTACTTCCATTTTCTAGGGTATTCCAGATCTCTCAGACCAGTCAATGATGTTGACCTGACATTTGGTGTTTACTCGCTTGCTGAGAAGACCAGCTCTAGTGCAGGCAAGTCTGCTCTGAGGAAGGGAATTGTGGTGAAAAGGGCCAGCAAGGTGCTCACCTGGGGGGCTTTTCGAAGCTAGGGAACCATCCTGCCCATGCTGGAGCTGGCAGCTGGTGGGCAGCTGCTGAGGTGGCCGGGGTGGAGCAGCAGCACCAGCGGCAGATCTGAATGAGGCATAGCTGCGACAACGAGCACTACAGAGACCACCCCCCCCCACACACACACACAAAAGGAGCCCTTTGGGAACCCACTGAACAAACAATCAGCAAATGGGCAGGGCTCTGAGCAACCTGACTTAAAAATGTCCCTACTTAGCTTTGGGGGGGGTGTTGGACTAGGTGACCTTTAAAAGTCCCTTCCAGTCCAAACTATTTCATGATTCTATACCACTGGACTATCATTATTTTGTTGTATTCTTCCATTCTAGTCTTTCTATTCCACAGTGAATATATACTTGCTTTCTAACAGTGCTTAGCCATTTGAGATGACAATGTCTGAGATGACAATGTCCACTTTTCTATTTTTTTGCATTGGATAAAGTTGGTCAACTGAGTTCTCAAAAACCAGTCAGTTATTCCAGTTATGTCTTTTCCCCTGAAGTTATTACCTGACCCAGTCTGTCAGGGAGGATATATTCTGTTCCTAATCTGAGTTTCCTATTGCTTATCCCTTATAACTGTATGTGATAACTGCATGTGACATTTGTTTCTCTTTGTATGGACCACATTTTTTTTACCAAGGAAGTAAATGCATAAGGAAATGTGAATCCTTGGCAGCATTAGCACAGAATTCAATAGGGTGCTGTCGTGATATTCCCACCGAAGTTGGTGTTCTCAGACACTCTCAGCAAAGGAAAACCTAATGAAGTTCAACAAGGATAAGTGTAGAGTCCTACACCTGGGGAGGAACACCACCACGTACCAGTACAGCTTAGGGGTAGACCCACTGGAAAGCAGCTCCGGGGAGAGGGACCTTGGCATCCTGGTGGACAAGAAGTCATCCATGGAACAGCCATTGCCCTTGGCCAGGAGGGCCAATGGTATCTTGGGGTGCATAAAGATGAGTGTGTCCAGCAGGTCCAGGGAGGTTCTCCTCCCCCTCTACTCTGCCCCAGTGAGACCACATCTGGAGTACTGTGTCCTGTTCTGGTCTCCCCAGTTCAAGAGGGACAGGGAAATACTGGAGAGAGTCCAATGGAGGCTACAAAGATGATGAAGGGACTGGATCATCTCTCTTATGAGGAAAGGCTAAGAGTCCTGGGGCTATTTAGCCTGGAGAAGACTGAGAGGGGATCTTATCAATGTTTACAGATATCTGAAGGGCGGGTGTCCAGTAGAAGGGGACAGTCTCTTTTCAGTGGTGCCCTGTGATAGGACGAGAGGTGATGGTGGTAAGCTGAAACACCTCAACATGAGGAAAAACTTCTTCACTGTGAAAGTGACAGAGCCTGGAACAGGCTTCCCAGAGAGGTTGTGGAGTCTCCTTCTCTAGAGTCTTTCAAGACCCGCTGTTGCTCCTCTGTGGCCTGCCGTGGCTGTTCCTGCGCTGGCAGGGGGGTTGCACTTGATCATCCAGAGGTCACTTCCAAGCCCTACCATTCTGTGATTCTATACTTGCTACTGCTTCCTCCCATCAAATAAACATATCTGATAAATGCTTCTCCTGTTCACCTTATAGTGCTTTGGGTGTGATTCAGATGTCTGCTTTCAGCCTGACATCCATGTTTGTCCAATAAGCCTTCTCACCTGAAGACAGGGAGGGAAAAGTTATATTTATACTTTTTACATAAAGCTACATGGACAACACCTAAATCCCGCTTGGTGATGTCATTTTACAGACTGGTCTTTCTGAAGTCAATAGAATTGGTGATTACTGTCTTCAGATTATGGAGTCTTGAACTATGACAAGGTAAGGGACCAGCTGGCTCAGATGGTCTAAATCATGTCTCAGAGTCTATTTAGAAATCTTTTTGGACAGTTTTGCCCTGCGTAGAGAAAGCATGTGCTCTCGTTGTAAAATTGTGTGTCAGGGAATGAGTGCCTTCATGTGGTGCCACTGTAAAAAAAAACAATAGTACTTGACAAGCGCTACAGGGCAGTACTTGTATGGACAGGGAGACAAAAATCAGCTTCCTAGGAAAGTGAAAGAACCAGATCCTGAGGATGAACTGGAGTACTTCTGCAGAAGGTCTGGGGTTGTAAAAATCCTGCAACCAAAAGCTTCTCAAACACAGAGGGCTCCCAACCCCCCTGTTGAATGTCAAAGCTCTCCTTCTGTTCTGCATTGTAATTGTTTGTAGCAATTAAAAATAAGAATAATAGATCATGAAAACATGTGGAACAATATTTATTGCTGTTCTACATAGTTATGTTTCCACAAGGCCAGTCCTGATATGCGCCTCGCTGCCATAAAAATACAACTGACAGTTTATTATCCCCGTTACAGAACATCCTTCACTGTAGAGATTGTGTTTGGAAAGACAAATGACTTCTTTTCTTTGCAGAAGCAATAATAAAGTGATAACACTTTTTGTTAACATCCAGCTCCACATCCAGCTCCTTTCTTACCCCTTGAGCTTGCTGCCTGCTCGTCTAATTGGGGGGTTTCATAGTCAGTTCAGCAGACTGCATCATTTTATTTATTAGCTGTCACAGGTTAAGGATGGCTTTTTTGTCCACTTCTATTTTCCACCCTGGTGACGGTAGTAATAAACAAAGTATTTCTCGAAATGAATGAATTCTGTTACGTGTCTTGGATGTATTTTTTTAAGCAGCTGCATAAATGTGTATGTTGGTATATAGCTTGTTTTAATAGAATGTATCATCTGCTGACAGATCACAATGATCATACTTCTTCCCAAAGCAATGGTATGGGGCTAATCCTTAAACTGTTGTCTTTATTAGACAAACATTTACAGTATTTCTTTGATGTATATTGCACAATGGTTATTCATGAAGTATTATTTCTTAATGATTCTGCATAACTTAGGCATTAATGCTACGAAGCTGATTTTCAATCTTTCAAGCACTTATTCTCTGATAATATTTCCTATTTATGAGCCTCACAGAGGAGCTTCTGCACAGTATTCCAATAATCGTTGTAAAAAGACAGCAAAATTTTTCAATCTAGTGCAAATACAAGCAGTAAAAATCATGCAAGGAAACCAAGGATACACTGAGCAAACAGTGAGAAACACATTTTCATTCTGAAGAAAGGCAAGCGAAAGCTGAAAGAAAGAATTTTACTCAAAGAGGGAGTGGGGAATGTTATCTAAGGTTTTCTTCAACTCGTGTCTTTAAAATAAAATTCACGCTTTTAGCTAAGGAGCCGGGTTTATGTTTTGAGCCACAGCTAAGTACATGAGCCATTGCATTATTCAGTGATAGCACTGCAAGTATTAATTTGCACACCGACTATATTTTTGGTGAAACATCAACAGAGCAGAACAAGTTGAATCTTACGGTAATTAGAAAACGTAGCAAGTTCATGGCGATGAAATGGGAACGTTTCAGTGGACTTAAGAAAAAAAGTTAATGCACAATAGACAAGAGAGCCTGTCCTGACAGCCATTCTTGACACTAAATCTAATGAATGGGAATTGATTGGAAGGCTGAATTTAGCTCTAGTTTTGTTATGACTTTGCTGTGTATACGACAGGGAGGAGGACAGGAAGAAGACTTTTTACTCTGTTTTCACTCTGTTTGCAGGACTCAAGAGTAAATTACTGCATCTCTGGTTTTCTTTTGTTGGGTCTCGTCATGGATAGAGTAACACACTTCACTCATAAAAAAGAAGTAACTATGTTTATTGATATAAAACAATGATCTAACAAAGTTTGACAGTAAATGCAACAGTAGTTTAACAAGGTCTGATGACAAGGTTCACCTTATATTTACTGCGTAGAGGACAGAGGCAGACAAAACTGTCGGGGAGACCCTCCCGTTGAGTCACGAGGCTCAGAAAGGACCCCCTTGCTTTCTAAACTCCTTCTCAGAGAGGAGTGCAGCTAGATCCAGTCCCAGACTTGGTTAATCATTTATGTCTAAAGGATTATAGATGTGCAATCAATCCTTCGTATCACTTATCTAAGTTTGCAAAGCTTAACATGCTATTAATCACTTACTAAGAATCTGTTATGACAAGGAATCTCTCAGCCTCAAGGTGTAACCTTGAGAGGCATGCCTACTCAAGGGGAGATCCTGGCATGCAGGCCACTGCCATGCAGGGGAGCTCAATAGGCCATGAGCTGTCCATTGTTTATGGAGTAAGATAATTGGCTTATAGTTGTATTTACGTACCGGCTACAGAAGTTTGTTTCTTCCAAATTTGTCTTGAGTTGGACATTGGCCAGCACTGTGGTTAGGTGGCCCACGGTTCACAATAGCCCTGGCTGTTGTACTGTTATCTGTCTCCTCCAATCCACTTTGAGCCATATGCAGCCATCACGACCGGACACATCCATTATGACCACCGCAGGTGGTTATCTTCTCAGCAGAGTTACAGGAAACGTTGGGGTATTGGGAAGAACACACCACCACAGGTCTTTTTTTTCTGTTGATCAGTGTAAAAATATTGTCATTTTGGACATGAAGATAATGACTAGAAGTCTAATAAGTTGTTTTTGCTTGTTGATGACTGGCTGCTGTGTGTGGTGAAATATGCTTAAATATCAGTTCTCCTCTTTTCGTATTAGGTGTTGATGTATCTTCCCAACCTTCATTTTAATTGCCGTTCTAGTAACAGAAATGAACTGAGCAGTGGCATTGCCTTTTTTCATTGCTTGCTTTGGCATTTTCACACCCACCTGCTCTAATCTTAAAGTAGATTTCAAATGACTTTGCTGAAGAATGAGCTGTAGTTAAGCAACAGTGCTAAATTTCAGAAGTTCTGAGTTAAGGTCTGTGGAGCAGGTTGCTAGATTAACTAGATTATATATAAAAGTTCATGCTGATCAGTGGTGCTAGGTACACATACTCTGAAGTATGTATACTATGAAGCATTAATTAAAACTGCTATGTTTATGTCATTTCAGTTATTATCTTGGTCCTAAACCCAGAAATAACATGTTGGTACTGTGCAATCTTAAACAGACGAGGCAAGACTTATTAGCCAGAAAACAGGATTTTGCTGTTGCCATACAGATGCTATTATCTCTACACAACTTTATACTGGGGCTTGTGAGTGTATCAGGTTGATTTAGTAGCCGTACAGGGTCCCTAGATTACATCCTACTGAGAGCTGTTGGTGTGGCTTGCATGCTGCTTCATCTTACAAGTACTATTGCTACTTGCAAGAGGTCACAGTGAAGTCCAGTTGCTGAAGTACATTTCTTACCACTACATTTCCTATTTGCAGGACTTTAAGGATACCTGCTTTTTCTACTTTAGGGCAAACGGCTGCCTTTGTGAATGTTCCATGTCCTTCTTTTTTTTTTTTTTTTTGCCCTTATATATTATGAGCTCCTTCAAGTGGACCTGTGTAAGTACTCAAGGTTCCACAACTGTGACGTACAAGTAATATCCTATAAATAGTTGTTAATACAGTAAATGTCTGAAGTATTGAACGAGGTCAGAGATATTTTTTTAAGCTACGGGAGCTTGTCTAAAAATATTGAACTCTTTTCCCCCATGGGATGTTTGCCTTAAATTCAGGAAAAAAAAAAATAAAAAATTAAGATTTAGCACAGGAGCAACATCCTTCCTGATGATAGAGAGCCTATAAGGCCTGCTGCGTGTATCGTATGGTGAAAAGACATTGTAAAATGACTCTCAGACATGGATTTTGCTTGTATTTTAAGGTCCTAAACAGCTACTTCTAAAGAAATGGGGAAAAAGAAGGAAAAAAACCCCAGTGCTAGGGGGTTATGGTGAATGAAAGCACAGCAGAATTCCCAAGACTGCTATTCCACCAAATTTTCTATACAAGAAAACACAACAATTTTCACAAATTAAAATGTTAAAATAATGGATTGTGACTTGAAAAATGCAGAGAAGGCACTCCAATTACTGAAGCTTGGAAAGCTATTAAGCAAGTATGTCAATCTTATTCAAAGAGAAAGTAGGAGACCACTTTAACATTTAAATAGCATTCTCTGGGCTTTAATTGCAAAACATCTCACCTAGAATGCATTGAAGGTTTATATTGGAAATGTTCCTAGTATTGAGTCATTTAGACTATTCACTTAAGATGTCTGGAACAGTAAGTTCCAACATTTAAAAGTTATGTCTTGCAGCTATTTTAAAACCAGTCTTGTTAAGATCTCGTTTTCCTTTTTAAACTTGACATAACTGGAGGCAAAAATGTAATTGAATCTTTTGTATCTCCAGTATGGGGGGGGGAGGGAAGTAGGGGGTTAAATAAAGGTTACACTGTACCAGTTTCTCTGCAAGAAAATGTGGGTTTTTCTAATGAGCCTTAGTATGGTCTAGTGAGAATTTCCCATTCCTACCCACTTATACAGCATTGGGTGGCCAAAAAAACCCAACCAAACAAAAAAACCCTTCCAGACTGAGGTGGAAAATGATAATTTCCTGGAAAAGCAAGAGATATTCAAAGCAAGAGCTGCTTCCTCTTTCCGAGTTGCTCATCAGCCACATGCTAAACAAATCCTTTCCTTACTTCAGCAATCCAAAATGATTTGTGAATGTCAATTATAGAGAAATATACAGGCTGGAGTTTGTCAGGTGTCTCTACTTGTTATATTGGCACGGCTCCTTTATAGAATTTTCACGTGCCACAACTATAACAGATTACATTGCATTGTGTAGGAATGTTATGAACTCCATTTGGGGTGATGTAGGTTTATCTTATGACCAAACACAGCTTTATTTTATCATTCTTTGCCCAATAATTTCTTGTTTAGACATTTTGAAAAATAAACATATAGCATTCTGCTGACTTCACTTAGAACTTCTGAGGTGATTGCTGTGGAGACCCAGCTTCAGGGCAGGTAAGACTGCATTGGGGAGGGGAGCTGCAGCAAAAAAGCCAACAGAAAACTCTTTTTGGGGCTTTTTGAAGCTGGAAAAAGCCCTCTGCTTGGGCTGGGGGCTCTCAGCTGGAGGGAGGGCAGCTGAGAGAGCCTGGGTGGAGCCAGCACCACCCACCGTTCATCAGACCACCTGGTTATAAGAAGCCTCAGGAGGAGCAACCAGTGTTTGTGTGTCTGCCCTGGTGTGTGCTGTAGCTGGCTGTATCTTGTACGGCCCTGCTGTGAGCCTCTCCTAGTGCATGAGGTAAGTTTAATCTATCTAAGTGGTCAGAGGATTAAGGTGATCATCTCTACTGAACCTTGAGTCGCAAGGTGTCAGTTGATTGTAGAGAACCAGCCATGGTTGCTACCTGTTTGAAGGCTGTTGTTAGAAAAACTGTGGGCACCCAGACAGGGACCCCAATCAGACATCTGTGTGTCCACGGCTCTGGCTGCCAAGAGTGCTGGAGCCTGGCACTGGCACTGGAGGGTAGTGGAGACAATACCTGTGTCAGATGGGAACAAGGCAATGATCTGCTCAGCCTGGTGGCTGAGCTGAAGGATGAAGGGGAGGGGTTGAGGTGTATCAGGGAGTGTGAGAGAGAGATGGACTGGTGGACCCACTCCCTGAGAGAAAGGAAACTGGTTGAGATCCCACATAAAATAGAGGACCCCCTCCCCTCTTGCCACCAGGCAGTAGGAGAGGTTCTCATAGAAGGTGGGGAATGGAAACAAGTCCCTGCTTGGGGAAGCAGAACCCCCTCCTGGCCTCCTCCACCTTCCCAGTTACCCTTGCAGAACAGGTATGGGGTCTGCAGGAGGAACTGGCTGTTGGAGAGGAGGATGGGAAGAGGGGGCAGGTCTCTCATGAAAACTATAAAGATGTAGTGAAGCAATGCAGGGAGAAGATTAGGAGGGCCAAAGCGCAGCTGGAGCTCAACCTAGCTACAGCTGTTAAAGATAATAAAAAATGTTTCTATAAACTCATCAACCACAAGAGAAGGATTAGGGGAAAAAAAAAAAATCTCCCTCCTTTATTGGATGCAGAGGGAACCATAGTAACAAAGGATGAGGATAAGGCTGAGGTGCTCAACGCCTACTTTGCCTCAGTCTTCAGCAGTGGAACTGGCTGTCCCCTGGACATCCAGCCTCATGAGCTAGGAGACACGGAGGGGAAGCAGAATGAGGTCATCACAATTAAAGAGGAAGTGGTCAGTGACCTGCTACACCACTTGAATACACAACAGGTCTATGGGACTAGATGGGTTATACCCAAGGGTGCCAAAAGAGTTGGCAGATGTGCTCCATGATTTACCTGAAGTTCCTGGCTAACTGGGGAGGTCCCAATGGACTGGAGGGTAGCAGATGTGACACCCATCTACAAGACAGGCAGAAAGAAGAATCCAGGAAACTATAGACTTGCCAGTGTGACCTTGATACCAGGGAAGGTCATGGAGCAGATCATCTTGAGTGCCATTACAAGCCATATAGAGGACAACCAGGGGATCAGGCCCTGTCAGCAGGGGTTCAGGAAACGCAGGTCCTGCCTCATGAACCTGATCTCCTTCTATGACAAAATGACCTGACTATTGCTCATTCATGTTGAGTGCTACCTGCATTCACCAGTAATCCATTTTCCTGCATTCAGGATTATTCATGGGACACAGCTACTACTCTAGACAGAGACAATTTAACCTCTAATTTGCAGAGGTAAAACAAACAATACTGGAATGATCATCCAATATCTTACTGGCAATGATAAATCACTTTTAAGAATTAAGATAACTGTGTAAAACAAGTATTTGCTTGCTTGTCTTTTCACAAGTAGCTATTTTGAAAATAAATAAATTGTATTTGATATGCCTACAGTGACATGTTCAAAAATTAAGTCTGTAGGATGTCAGCAAGAATTTGAGATTATTGTTTCCCCTCCTCCTGTTTCACAAACACGTTCTCTTATACTTTCTGCACAGAGTTAACTGCTTGACCCTCTTCAGATATTCTTTCTCTCCTCCCTTCTTCTTCTGCATCAATCAGGTTAAAGTTCTAAACTACTGTCATTCTCGAAAACTTCTGTACCGTGTTTTACATTAACCTTTATGATTCTTAAAGTGAGGTTCTTTCTTTACATGCAAAGGGTAGGAATAAAAGAAAAGAAAAACTATGTAACAAAGCCTCCTACTGATTGATGCTTTTGTGCATTTGGCTTTCAGAGGCTGGTGAGCAGGAAGAGCTAATTCTCCACTCTGTTTATTTGTACAAGTTTTGTATATCTTTTTTTTTTTCTCATCCTTCCCATTCATAGCATATTGCCTTATAGTATCATTTCAAGTACTTACTCAGAAGTTATCCTTCTGAATTATGGTGACAATGGATATGTCTGTTTCTTTACATAAACTAAGTAATTCACCATAAAAGACGATAAACTAATTTTTTTTTTTTAAATGATCTTAGTTTCTGCAAAAAGATGCTCTCTCCTTCTGGTGTGTTTTCTTTGTGGGATGGATTGCTCTTTTTCCCTGCCCCTTATCTATATTGAATAGCCAGTTAATATGCAATGCACAGATTCTTGGAATAAAAGGCCTTGTAACTGCTTACTGTTTTGGTATAACACATGAAAGAAAAATCAAACCTAGTCCAAGGATACATTACCACAGACTAAGCTGAAGTATGACGTGCATCATTTAAACATTTTAATTTCTGTATTAAAAACTAAAAGGCCTTTTCTCTCTCTATTTTTAACGACAAAAAATGCTAATAAAGTATAATAGTAACTGTCAAGGCACCAGCACTAGTAAAAGGGAGCTTAACAATTCTCCCGACAATTTAATCTATTGTTTTAATTAGGATATAAACATATAAACTGTCTTGATTTCTAGGTTCCAGATATCATTAAAAAAAAATTAAGGGTATAGAAAAATGTCTGTCTTCTCCCCTCACAAAAGGGTTAGTAGGGTATTCCTCACATCACCACGGGAAATGAAAAACTCCACATGAAATAAAGTAGAAAGAAATATTCTCAAATCAGACAGACTTGGAGAGGACAGCCATGATGTGTTGTAGAAATTAAATGTAGGAGTGGTAACCGATGTAAAGAAAGACATAGGAGAGCTAATTACATCAAAAAAGGAAGAGGTTTTCTTTGCTGGATGGTGGAGAAGGTATTTTATTGACACTGTATAGCTTGTCTTTATGCTTCACCATGCTGTATAATGGAGGAAACCAATGTTATTGGCTGCAATATCTTGGTATTGCTCCTTAAGCGTGTGCAGAGATATTTAAACTAAACAGTCACCAATTCAGTTAAAATGCCCTGTTGAAATGGTGTTGGTTTGAGATGTGATTTGCCAGGAGCTCAGATGTCTTTCCAGATGACTTGGTGTGCACGGGAGGGAGAAATAACCTTCTCAGCCTGTCCCAAAGCTGTTTCTATTCATCACTGTAAGTCCTAATTTGTATTTTCCATAAAACAATTGTGATTCCTAAAGATAGGGATAGTGTCAAATTTGGATTGAGAGAGGCTCCACGTTCAGCATCACTGAATCTGAAAAATTGCTCATTTCAATCCCTTCTAAAGAAGAAAAAAACCCCACACCTATATTTACCTACTCTACAGAGTTGGCCCTCACATCCCAGGACTCCTGATCCAGGCTACCTAGAAGAAGCTGAACTTCCACGACATCTTGGGACAGTCGGTCCTGCCTGTATGTCTGAAAGGAGTGAATCTGAGAATGGCCCAGGCTACACATCAACACATCTACCAGTAAGTAAAACAAGTCAGAGACTTCTGCCATTAGCTCAGTGCAGGCACTTTTGTTCTGCCTTTAAGCGAACTGTCCTTGACGTGTCCTGTTCTGAATGGTGCGCCTGGAATTTGGTTGGGAGAGTGAGAACTGTGACATGCCAAACCTCTGTCAGGATCTGGCGGAAAATTAAATGGTGTGGATGGCCACAGGAGGGCAACAAAGCTGGTGAAAGGGCTGAAAGGCACGTCCTTCGAGGAGCACCTAAGGAATCTGGGTTTGGATAGTTTGGAGAAAAGGAAGCTGATGGGGCACATCATTGCTCTCTCCAGTTTCCTGAGGAGGGGAGTGGAGAGGGAGGTGCTGATTTCTTCTCCCTGGTGTCCAGAGACCAGATGCATGGGAATCGTTCTAAGCTGCATCAGGGAGGTTTAGTCTGGATGTTAAGAAGCATTTCCTTAGCAAAAGGGTGGTCAAACAACGGAACAGCCTTCCTAGAGATATGGTCAACGTCCCAAGCCTGTCAGTGTTAAGGAGACATTTGGACAATATCCTTAATAACGTGTTTTAACTTTTGCTCAGCCTTGAAGTGGTCAAACAATCGGATTAGATGATCATTGTAGGTCTCTCCCAATGGAAACAGTTCAGTTCTGTTCTATTTAGTTAATGAAGTGTGCAAGAATGAGTGTGAAGGTTTGTGGTCCCATGGAGTTTTTATGTTTTCCCTTTTTAGTAGAGCTTGGCTAAGGTCTTGATGAGAGGCAGTATCTTTTTTCACCCTTTGTTGGAGAAATGAGAAACAAAAGAATCTGGAAGATATGATCTCTCTTTTATAATCTCTTATAGTACTTGAGATAGATTCCAAGGCCCACTTGGAATTCAGTCTGGCAGGGGATACCAAGAACAACAAGAGGGATTTCTTCAAGTACATCAGTAGGAAAAGGAAGATTAAGGAAAATGTGGGCCTGTTGCTGAATGAGGGTACAGGGAAGGTGGGAAGTCTGAAGCAGGGAAGACTCTTCCTTGGTCAAGGAGGACTGGGTTAAAGATCCCTTAAGCAAACTAGACACCCACAGATCCCTGGAGCCCAGTGGGATGCACACACAAACGCTAAGGGAGCTGGATGATGCTATTGCTAAATCACTCTCCATCTTTGAAAAGTCACAGAGAACAGCAGAGGTACTGGAGGACTGGAGGAAAGCCAGTGTCACTGCAGTCTTCAAAGGGAAAGAAGGAGGACCCAGGAAACTACAGACCAGTTGGCTTAACCACCATCCCTGGAGAGGTGATGGAACAGCTCATTCTAGAGGTCATCTCTAAGCATATGAAGGACAATAAGGTTATCGGGATGATCAACATGGATTCACCAAGGGGAAATCATGCTTACCCAATCTGATAATCTTATATGATGGCATGACTGGCAGGGTAGATGAGGGGAGTGCAATGGATGTTGTCTACTTGAGTTTTAACAAGGTTTTTGAAACTGTCTCCCTTTACATGCTCACAGGGAAGCTTAAGAGGTGTGAGTTAGCTGAGTGGATGGTGAGGTAGATTGATAAATGGCTGAATGACAGAGCTCAGAAGGTTGTGATCAATGGTGCAGAGCCTAGTTGAGTGAAAAAATGTTCACTTATATCACGGGAATCCTCTGAACTATGGAAATATGGCTTAGAGTAAATAATTTCACAAAGAAGACTTATGAAATTAGAGCTGAAGCAAAAAAGAAAGATCAGTTCTTCACTTAGTTTGCATGTGCTGTAAATACTAAACCCAGAGCTGGTTTGTTTCTCTTTCTACCTCCAGTTCCAATCTTTCGTCACTGACCCAAAAGGGGGTGATCTATCAGACCATGAGCACCCCGTGAAGGGGGATTGGAATGATACTAGGACTGGAGGTACAAGGATTTCTAAGTCTGTACTTCCGAGGGCTAAAAATCATTAAATATTTTTTTATCCATCAACACAAAAATAGCTTCTATGATACTCTGAAGAAAGGAATCAAGGAGACAAAAGTTTAATTACACTGCTTTATTTCCTTTGCAGCTGCGTACCATTTAGCTTGCAAGCAGCAGTATATCTCTTTGCAAGCTCTGACCCTCCTACCAATATATTTTTGACCAAACCGATAATTAAAATCAATTACAGGGGGTAGAAGTGATGAATATTTTTTTCCCAACAGAGACCTCTGAATTAACTTTGCTGCCATACAATAACTTTCTAGTTTACTGATTGCTGATTGCCAGATGCTTATTTGAGACTCTCAAGGGTGACAGTCATCCTCCTTAAAAACCAACTATTTGGTCTTGTTTGGCAGAGAAAGTAGAGAATGCAAAAGTTTGTGTAGTACAGACTGATTGCTTTTATGTGCGTTTTGAAGAGGTGATTTATGCCAGCTAAGTCTGTAACTCCTGATTATGTTTAATTAAATATTTAGTGTATATTTCACAGAGAATTCAGAAGTAAAGGGTAATACCAAAAAAAAAAATCCATTTAGGTTGATTTTTTTTTTTTTAAATCCCATTAAGCACAGGGTGGTATCTGTGGTGGTGTCTGCGTGCCTCTGAAAATCTTGGCATGAACGCATTTTAGATATGCCAGCATTTCTGAATTTATGGACTAGTTATGTCATCCACCCTGGGGAGATTTCTAAAAGCATTCAACAGAGCTACAAAGCCCAGACTGGGGTCCTTTGTCTTTTGAGCCATTCGAATATGTGATTGAGGTGTAGTTATTCCATTTTTTTCCAGTTTTTGTATGTGCCTATAATGTACAGGGTGTAGTGGCAGAAATAATGACTAAGAGCATTGTAGACCTTAAAAAGGAGAACATTTATAAGTCTCCTCAGGGCTTTTGAGCTCTTCTCCCCATGAAAAGATATGCTAGAAAAACCACTGTTTAGGTCTTGTTTGTTGCTTGGTTTGGCTGTAAGGTGTTTAGCTATTCAGTGAGTGGAAATCAGTAATGAGGTGGATCACAGCAAACATCCACCTAGATGTAGCATAACCCACAAGTCCTGACACTTAGCCATGATCTTCTAAATTCAGAAGGGAATACACTGCGATGCATGTGGCGGTTAAATAATGACCTCTGATCTTTCTACAGAATATCTTTTGAAGGGTTCAAGTTACTTTTAATGACTTTCCATAATCCACTGGAACCCAGAAAGAAATCTCTTTGTTTTTAAAGGCTGGTTCTATGAGACACATTTTAGAAGTCAGAAGATCAGGCTAGATTTCACAGACTCATTCTTCCAACCTTTCTTTCCCTCACTATTATTGAAGAATACACTCTACCTTGGCTTTTTCTTTATACCTTTTATTTTCTTTGACGGTCCTTTCTGTTGAAAGTTTATCTTTCATTAGCTTTTAGGCCTCCAGCCATCATATACTGTCATGGTCCTTTGGGCACGTTGTCTTTATTCTGGCATTGTCTTGCTCACTTGAAGGCTTATCACCAGCTTTTCTTTGAAAGGCTGTCTCTAGTTTAATATCTGAAGGTTAGACAACACATGATAGACCCTTTAATCTCACCAGAAGTCCTAAACCAATATTATCTCTCTTCAGCTGTTATATTTGTAGGTTTTAATTAGCTTGGATGTGTCGGAGAGAAATTTTAAAACAGTCATTAAATGTGATTTGTTAGCTATTCTCCCGATTCTCATCTGTATTTTCGTAATATACGTGAGTATTCTCATAATTAGTAAGGTCATAATGGAATCATCATTAATGTAACACTACCCATCTGATCTGACATAGATCCTTTTCCTTGGATTTCTCTATGTTGGGTTTTTTTTTTTAAACAAAACAAAACACCTCCCTCTCCATTAAGCAGCTGTCATTAATGGGTTATGTGTTTTGTTTTTTTAAATGATTCTGCTATAAAAACAAAGAGCTGTGTGGGAAAACCTGGCAGAGTCACCTTGCCTTAGATTGTATAATACACTTAACTAACTTGGATTTAAAAAGAAAAACAAGTGTGTTGGGCTTAGCCTTTAGGTTGTTTGTTTAATTTGGAGGAAAATACTGAGCAGTTCGGGCACTATGGCATTATTCTCAGGATGCAATTTGCTCAATGGATTGATTAGCAAGGGAAAACAGCAGAGGTGGAAAGGTGAACAGGGATGGGGGAGAATTTTTCTGCGACCTTGCTCTATCAGGGGAAGATGTTTCTGTGTTTGTGCCTGTTTAGTTCTCCTGCAATGGGGAGCAGCGTGAATCCTACTCACCTGATATTGCCTGTGCTACAATTTGCCAAGTTTCCTTTTCAAAGCATCTCAAAGACAATACGACTATTCATTATTATTTTAGAAGAATGAATGTATGCTTCTGCTGAAACCGTGCTTTGATCCGTGGATTCCTGGCTGATGAATGAGAAGTCCCTCTGTCCTCCTTCCAATCGCCCATCTCCCAGATGGGCAGAGCATCAGCAGGAATCCATATACAACAATTTAATAAAGCAATGCAGTAAGGTTCTTTGTCTGATACATACATAAATCATTCTCCTTAGTAATGTGAACTGCTCTTATTCTTTGAATACGTATTTCTTGAGGCCAGAAATTAACATAATTTTACTTATTGCTTGCTGACCTAAAAAGAACTGATTTTTTTCCTTGGCTCAATGTCATCTACACTCTTTATCTCTGGATCAGTTCAATTTTTTTTCCAGGTCAAAACTATTTCAAAGTTGACATGATGTCATGAGACAAGAAAAAAAAAATTGTTTGCAGTTGTATCTCTTATCTGAATCTGTATCCTCCTCTGCTACTTCCTTGTTCACTTCCCCTCCTCTTTTTCAAGTTTATTTCTAACTGGAGAATGCTTTTTCTAATTTCCAGTTTATAGATATTTGATGTCAGGTTTTTTTACCATTCTGTGGTGGGTTGACCCTGGTTGATGCCAGGTGCCTACCAAAGCTGCTTTATCACTCCCTTTCCTCAACTGGACAGAAGAGTGAAAAATATAACACAAGGTTCATGGGTTGGGATAAAGACAGGGAGAGATCACTCACTAATTACGGTCACAAGCAAAAAAGCATCATCCTGGGGAAACTGATTTATTCCCAATCCACTCAGAGTAGGAAAATGAGAAATAAAACCAAATCTTGAAACACTTTCCCAGGCTTAACTTTACTCCTGAATTCTCTACCTTGTTCCCCACAGCAGCACCAGACGATGGGGCATGTGGGCTGTGGTCATTTCAACATACATTGCCTTCTCCACTCCTTCCTCCCCAGAGGGAGGATTCTTCACACTCTTCCCCTGCTCCAGCATGGGGGCCCTCCCACAGGAGACAGTCTTCCATGAAGTTCTCCTATGCTAGTCCTTCCCACAGCTACAGTTCTTCATGAACTGCTCCAGTGTGTGGGTCTCCCACAGGGTCACAAGTCCTACCAAGTCAAACCTGCTCTACCATGGGCTCCTTTCTCCACAGCTCCTGCCAGGAGTCTTCTCCAGCACAGGCTTCTCATAGGGTCACAGCCTCCTTCAGGCACACCCATGTGCTCTGGCATGAGGTCCTCCATGGGCTGCAAGTGGATATCTGCTCCACCATTAATCTCCATGGCTGCAAGAGGACAGCCTGCCTCACCATGGCCTTCACCACGAGCTGTAGGCGTCTCTGCTCGAGCACCTGGAGCACCTCCTCCCCCATCCTTCTTCAATGACCTTGTTGTCTGTAGAGTTGTTTTTGTCATATGTTCTCACTCTTTTTTTTCCAGCTGCAGTTGCCCAGTTACTTTTTTTTCCCCCTTCTTAAATATGTTATCACAGAGGTGCTACCACCATCACTAATGGGCTTGGACTTGGCCAACAGCGAGTCTGATTTGGATCCAGCTGGCATTTGCTCTATTAGACATAGGGGAAGCTTCCAGGAGCTTCTCACAGAAGCCACCCCTGTAGCACCCCCTGCTACCAAAACCTTGCCATGCAAACCCAATACGTACTTGTTTCATATTAGTAACAGAACTTAAATGATTTTCTTCTCCATCCCTAGTGTTTCTACATAAACATATGCATTTTATGTCTGCCTCCAGGCTTGGTTTTCCTTTTTCTAGGCTGAATAAACCAATGTCTTCCAGTGTCCTCTTCAAAGATCTCTCTGTTCCCTTGTGCATCTAATATTGCTTTCCTGAGTCTCTTCAGTCTTGAGCTCAATTTTCTTCAAATGTTGTAGAATCAGGACTTGAGACATGGTTATTAACTGTTATATATGCATAAGCAGCATCAAAACCTAAACATGGACTGTACATCTTGTACTTAAAAACTAGCACTTTGCCTTTACATTAGGAGTAGAGGTGGGAACCACTGGCTATCATGAGAAAACAGTAGTGCCTAATTTTAGCAGTATCTGTCTGAAATAGTAAAGATGTAGATCTATTCCTCCTGAGAGTAGCACTGTACAAGCTAATGAGCTATAGGAATAAGGAAAATTCTGATGCAGGCTTATCACTACCTGATGCAAAAAATCCTCTTTTATCCCCCAGAGACAGACAGGCAGTGCAATGTCAGTAGTTACTCCTGCACTGTAATGCTAAAAAGGGGATCCCATAAGAGATGGCTTTGAAATGAGATCATTTGCTGCATTGTTGTGAGCTACTGTGATGCCTGCCTTGACTATAAAACACTTTGCAAAGCCTTAGAACTTCGAAAGCTTGCCCTCTTAATGTTGATAGAAACTGTTCTGACACAATGAAGAAACTGTTCTACTAATCATATCCAGATCCTAACAGGAAAGTAATCCTTTAATACTTGGGAAGTCCAGGCTCTGAAATATCTTTGATGCAAGTGATGGTCACAAAGGTCAGCTTGCCAGAATAACGTCAGAGGAGTGTTAATCCAGCATGCTCTCCATCGTGTAATCATTCATTGCTGAGGTTGTCACAGTCCTCATTATTGCTGGCAATGATGCTTTTCTCTGCCTAAGCTTGGCATTTGCATAATGTCCCATAGGTTGCTAAGAAATCTTACAATACTTGAGTGACATTTCTTGGAAAGACTGTAGATATTAAAAAAAAAACCCCAAACCAATAAACCTTTAAAATAAGTAAATTGAAACAACAAAAGCCATTCACTTCACTTATTAGAACTAGTTGTAAATATCTTAGTGTTTCCCACACCCCGAAACAATGTGCAAACTAAAATTTCCTCACTAAGGCATGGCATAAACATTAGCTTGTTAACTAGCTTCCCTCTGTACCCAAAGGTAAGAAAAAGAATCTCCAGAAGGTTATTTTGGTCAGTCCTGAAATGGCCAGACAGTTGAACTAGGTGATCACTGTAGGTCCCTTCCGATGGAAATAGTCTAGTCTAATTCAAGACTTCAATCTCAGCTGCATATTTTATGAGACAAACTGCCCTCCAAAAGTGCCCCTGTCTCATACTGCAGGCAGTCAACTAGAGTAGGTTGGGTATTTCACTTTTAAACAGCTCAAAGCACCATAAATAAATCCAGTGCTACACATGAAAACTGAAAAATGTATATTTTTTTAGTTCTTATTCTATATTTTTTTAGTTCTTATTCTCACCTCCTAGTTTTTTTTCTTTTTTTGCAATAGCAAGAACAGGAGATGGAGAAATGAAGGGAAGAAGAAAATTTGTTTGTAAAAATTCTATATTGGATTATTTATTGGTAATTTTTGACACAAACAAAAAGGAAGAACGTGTTTCTGTTATAGTGAATTTAACCCTTTGTTCAGTCTTCAGGGACTTAAAGTTTTTGCATACAGTGTAAGCAAAACAACTGTGCCTAATTACTGCATAATTACTTATATTAAAAAATATTATAACCTATCTGAGTCGAAACAACAAACAAACAAATCCTCATCAATTGTCTTCTGAACTCTCATTGCACTACATAAAACGTTCTTGATTGTACACAATCTGTACTGAGAATCAATC